>VCJJ01001960.1:51273-76382 GCA_024139415.1 Backusella tarrabulga
TATAAAAAAATTGTTATTTACCTTGAACAGCACACACAGGGTTATTATCTTGAGTACTAGGAGCAACTTCATTCGCGCATTGAAGTTTCTTGGGATCGCCGATAGAGAAGTAGCCAATCATACTAAACAAGAAAATGGTAACTGAAAGATTCAAAATAAGCAATGAAGGATGTCTTCTCTTGTCAGGCAAGACAAAATAACTGATCATCATAAAGAAGGAGAAGATGGAGGATATAAAACGCAAAATGTCAGCAGCCAAAAAGCCATGCTTTGCCCATCCAATAGGATAGAACTAGAGAAGAAGGGTTAATTGATATGTAATTTCAATTTGAGGTTCACAAAATTGTACTTACATAATCTTGGGCGGGACAAGGAATACAGCAACCTGATCTACAATAGATAGGACTTGTGACAGCAGTAGAACCAGGTGTAGCCAAAGGATCCTTTAAGAATGGAAATGGACATGTCTTCATGTTGGCACCTGGTGGAACACTTGAGAGATCATAAAGGACATTAGGATCAGAGATTCTTGGTGGGATATGGTTACAGGTGGTAGCGTTTGTGAGGGGTTGGCCAGTGAGAGGAGATTTAGTATCGCAATTAGGTAATTCTCCTTTTCCAGTCATCATAAAGATATTCTTGCATTGGAACTGAGCATCCAAACACTCTTGTGTACAACCCATGATGGCTATTTAAGAAAGTGAGTTAGAGTGGATGACATTTGATTTTTGTATAATACTACTTACGTCCATTTCCAGCATCATTACACTTTGGGTAAGCAAAAGAACAGGCATATCGATAATAGGCGTCAACACAGGAAGGGGCAATTTTGCCCATGAAAGCAGTTAAATTTTGAAGGCTCATTAAGTTCTTCTCAATCATGGCAACTGGTGCTCCCTTTGTGAAGACCTTATAGTTTACGTAGCCCTACATTTGGTTATAAAATAAATAATGAAAAAATTAATTCTAATTTCTGATTCACAAAAAAAAATTGAATAAAGAAAATGACATTTACTTTACAAATACCAGTGTCAGGATAATCTGTACAGAGACCTAGTAATACATTATGGGTATATAGAGATTAATATAATATAATTTATTAAAAACAGAATATATATGTAGTATTTACTTATTGGAGCGGCTGGTGTGTTTGATGTAGAATTAGAGGAAGATATCGCATTACTATCTGAACTTCGCTGGGCAAAGCAAACTGTCAAACATGCTGCCACCGCAACAAGTTGATTTAGGGATACCATCAGATATTATTATTTTTAATTATTAAAAAGAAAAGAAGAAGAAAAAGAAAAAAAAATCGAGAAAAGGTTTAAAACAGACAATCTAATAAATACTTGGGTTTTTTTTTCTGGCTTAAACGTGCTGCACATCCTTCATTTGCATCCTAGTGACAGCAAAAGCAGTGTAAATGCAAACATCAATGAACTCCTTGTTTTTTGTTGTTGTTGTTGTTGTTGTATGGATTATAAGAGTAATTGCATTAGCATAGATACATGTATATATGCGTGATAGTATTTATGTTGGGTAACATGTTCATTATTTTCACTTACGTTTTTAGATTTTTACATGTCAATATATAATATTATAGTTATCATATTTATTATTTCAATTGAACTCATACTTTATCTAATAGTAAATTAAGCAAAACCAAATTGTAACAAATAAAATAGATGGATTTGACATGAATTTCTATTGTTATTGTTGTTATTTCTGTTGTTTGATGTTGTTACCTTAATTCCGTCAAGATTTCAATAGGAGCATGCAAGTATTGCTTCTTTGTCCAGGGCTCAGCATGGAAGTAGCTTCATGATAGTCTAAATATTAACTAGATTTATATATATTTAGACTTTTATATAGAAAGACAAAAAACAGGGGCGTCTCTTTGTATATACCAATTGACCTCGCATTGGGCATCTTTTTTTTATTACTATTATTCAAAAGGGTAATTTTCAATTTGATAATCAAAGTAAACAAAAGAAATCTTAATGATTTTGAGAAGCATTTTGTTTGTTTGTTTGTTTATATAAACGCTATTCTCTATTTATTTTTTTCAGTTAAAGATCATTTAAATAATAGTAAAGAGAATTTGTTTTTGTAGTTTCGGATCATTGATTAGATTGTGGTCCGAAAGGTATGATCTTATTTGAACTTTACCAAGGTTGTTTTGATTTTCAATCAAAACGTTGTTTTTTTTGTTTTTTAAGTAAAAGGTTACTTTATCAATTTCTCTAAGATTGCTGATCTTTTTTTTTTCATGCCCCTTCTTTTTTCTCTTTTTTTTCCCTCCATCACACTGGGAAATAGACTGCAAAGTCTATTCCGACTAGTGTAACATATAAAACTAGTAGAGAGAGACGATCTCTTATCGAAAGGAAAATGTTAGACAAGACTATTCTATCCAGAGCAATACAATACATTGTCTACTATTATTATTATATAATATCTTGAAGCATAATTTTATTTAACATGGGATCCGCCCTATATACATAAAAAAATAGCAACCTTGATTGTGCCTTTATAACAGCAATACATGAAAAGACCACTATCTACTGCTGTCAATTGTGTATTTAGAGTTACTTTTTATTTTATGGAGAAGGTTTAGACTCCTTTCCTTTTCTTTTATATATATATACAAAAAAAACTCTCCCCTCCTCCCCTTATCCTAAAACTTTAGGTGCTCTCTAAGCACAGACAAAAGACAAATAAATT
This sequence comes from Backusella tarrabulga, assembly GCA_024139415.1. Classification (NCBI taxonomy): domain Eukaryota; kingdom Fungi; phylum Mucoromycota; class Mucoromycetes; order Mucorales; family Backusellaceae; genus Backusella; species Backusella tarrabulga. The sequence continues at coordinate 53,998 of VCJJ01001960.1, forward strand.
AAGGAGGAGAAAAGAGGAATCAGGTCAACTTTTTTCTATATTTTCCTTGAAGCCAGACCCGATACATTTTTAATTGTCGTTGACGGTTCACCAATAAGCGCCTATCCACTGAATTCTGCACAATCACAAATTCGTTGAATATTTCAGTTTCGAGTTGCTCTGGTGTAAAGAAATAGACGCGTGTGCCATCACCACGAATATAAAAGTTGTCTGTTAGCAGACGGTTTTTTTTAAAACGCAACTGTGCCAAATCATATCGTCCATAATCACGAAACATAACTAATCCACCTGGTTTTAGCATCTATGGCAAGATTTAGTATTATTTGTATAAACAAGTAGTAGCATTTTGTTACCTTGGTAATGTTCTTGACTGCCTGGGCCCATTGCTCAGGTGCCAATGCAGAAAGTACAAATATCAAGACAATCATATCCAAGGACCCAGGTTCGATATCCTTTGGGATATCCTCACTGGTCAGGTCCCACACAAATGCTAATGAACGTGTAGGGTCATATTGTTTGTTGTTCTTTACAAGATCTACTGCAGAACTTGAAAAGTCTGCTGCATATACAAACAGATCTGGATTTTCGTTTTGTGCTAACAATGGAAACAGCGCATTGCCTGCACCACAGCCAATTTCAAAGACCTTTTTCTCACCAGCCTTGACATACAAGAATAATGAATACCTGTTTTATCCCTTATATTTACGCCCTCTTCTTCCTCTTCTTCTCTATTATCATTACCTCTGCTTTGCTCGTTTCAAACAATTCAGGAAACTCTATTTTTAACCAATTTCTATCCTTGAAGAATTTGTTTTCGTTCTTTTGATAAAATGTATTCCAGAAACTAGCTGGATCTTTATAATATAATTCTAATATCATAATTGCACAGTTTTTATTGTTACAAAATCAACAGCTTTATTTTTAGATTTCAAACAAAAAAACCCACCTTGCTCGTCCTTTGGCACTGGATACTCCATTTGCTGAGCCACCTTCTCTTCTGCGAGCTTTTCCTGCTCTTCATCCCATTCTACATTATCCCTTTGATATAAAATAAGCCCTATGCTTTGCCTTTCTTGCTCTCTATTCCCAGTTACCAAGCGTTATGTTCAAAAACATTGTTCTCCTCTTTTAATACGCGAGTTCCAAAACCACCTTCAGCCACTTTTGCTCTTTTGTTTCCCTCGTTTTGCTGCTTTCTTTCTTCCTCTTCTTCCACTTCCAGCGGTCTTTTATGATCCTCTTCTTCTGCCATACTCTTTTAATGTAAATTGAAGGGTGAAAAAACTAAATGAAAGGGAAAAAAAAAGAGGCGAGAAAAAGACGAGAAAAAGCAGTCCTACGGGATGGGGTTTGAAGTTATCAATGCATGCCAAATGTCATTGATTGATATTTTTAATAAAAATAAGCTCTTTTATTATTTACATGGTGAATTTGGGGGTAAAATGTATCCTTTTAACTTGTCTATATAAGCACACTACAGTTGATTCACAAGACTCTGAACCATTTCTTTACACTCTTCTGTACTCAAGTACTCTGAATTCTGGATGGCATTTGATATCAAGATTGTGTGCTGTACATCTTCTGAATTAACCCAAACGCGTCCATTCATACCAACTGCTGTCTCAAATGGAAAATGCTCGCCCAAAAAGGCCAAGATGGGTGTGTGTGGATCAAGAAGCCTACACACTTGAGGTTTTAGTTTCTCTTTCTTGCCTCTCCTTGTTCTTTTACCTTCTACATAATCCAAGCGAGCAATTAAATACCAGACCTCCCTTTAATTCTCCAAATCCATCCGCTTTACCCGAGCTTGGGTTGACACATTCCAACTCTGCCTCCATATCACGATTTGCCATGGCAACGCGACAATACACAAGTGAGTGTAAACTGAGGTTGGGTCTGTTTCGTTTTGTCGAACCTTCAAACGAGAGATATGGTAATATCGCGGCGTGAGCTGTGCCTATATCAACACGGAAGTAGTCGCCAGTTTTGGCTGTAATTGTACCAATAACAGACTCACCGCTGGCAGCAATATACTAAAAAGAAAATTTTTATTGAACTTCTGCTGTATCTTAAAAAACAAAAAGGAAGGAAGGTGTTTTACTCTTTTTTGATTGCTATCGATCCACCAACGATTGCCAGTTTCGAGGTGTTGTAAGATGCCTGCTTTTGTTGCAACCACTTCATCGCCCTCTTGTCTTAAACCAGGACCCAAGACAATAGTTGCTTCTTTGTTAACGTCGATAATATCCCCAGGCAAGACTACGCGTTGATCTACTTCCATTCTTTATATTAAACAGGAGGAAAAGTTTTTTTTTGTAAGAAAAAGAATGGTTGAAAAAGTTCCTTTTATATCGTGACTCTTTTTTTTTGCTTACGACTGAGGTTTAAAGATGAAAAAAAATTATTGTCCAAAAAAAAAATTGTCCATACCGCCGCATTTATTATCAGGTAATGTATAAAGTTGTATTTGACCATGATGACTGAAGAATCTGGCTTATTACCATAAAAAGTTTGAATTTTGATTTTACAGACCGTTAGAGGTTCTTATGGGCCACTGTGGGTTCCTTACAGGTTCACTAATTCTGCTATTATCATGTTCAATATAATGCGATCTTATATCATGATAGGGCCATATTGAAACCCGAGATCCAAAGTTTATATTCTTAGATCCAAAATAGGGGGGGGGACCAAAAAAAGCACTTTCGTCTAATCCATACAAACAGAGTAAGTATTATGGGTGATTAAATCATAATATATTTACATATATGAAACATTGTTAATAATTACAATGCTCATCCTTTTCTTTCCAAATAAATAAATAAGAGTGGATTAAATTGAAGATTTATTGCTTTAAATACATGGTCCATTGTTTTTAAGTTTGTATGTATGTATAACGAACAGTGGTAAATGGTGGAAGAAGATTAAAGAGAATCAACATGTTGAGCCACTATTTTTTTAATGACGTCGTTAAAGCCACGAATTCGTCTACATTCCTTTTTGAGATTAGCAGATTTTTCCGTATCCCACTCTTCAGATGCAAGTAAGATGCGAGCATAGCGAAGGCATGTTTCCTCTCGATAATAATCATAAAGTTTTTTATTATATGAACGCTAATTATAAATGTGGTTAAAAACAAGCCTGATCTCTGTTTTATATATTCATATTTTATTACCTCTTTTGCTCTGGCGTCCTCAAGATAATGATGCGTTTGATGAATCAAGAAATCATCTGGCAAAACCCAATAATCAACCCCAACCAAAAATATCTCAAACAAACAAGCAGCTTTGTTTGCACCGTAACCTACGAATCGCTCGTCACACCAAGGCGATCCTTCCTTTTTAAAGATGACATACGGCTCATAGGAATAATTGTAATCGGTTACTTTGTAAGGCTTATCGCTTTGATACCATTTCTTATAATCAGTAGAGCCATGTCCTCGAGTCCAACTACGATGAAACATATCCAATTTACTAGTTCCAATATTCATCAGCTGCTGTTTCGTGGTTGGAAATGTTTCCGACACCTCTCCATCGGCTTCATCCACATATTCAAACGCAGGTACCACGATAGCAGCATGACCCGAGCGTAGCAAGGCCATTAACTCAGGCTCTCGTTTTAGCGACTCTCTAAAGTCGGTACAAAGATAAAAATCCACATCCAGCATCATGATATATTCGCTGCGAGCAAAATATTTGGCAACATTACGCCACATATTGAATTGACGGTCAAACTTATCTACTACGAGATGAAGATCTACATAATGCTTCATGTCTTCATTTTCTTCAAAGAGCTGATGAAGATCTTTCAGCATTTGTGTTTTTGTCACGTCGTCCTTTATATGCAAAGCAACAGAGATTGGTCCTTTATAGTGAGAAGCTAGCCGACTCAACACTTTGAATCGGTTATGCGTAACAAGTGTAGCAATTGTTATTTCTTCATCGTCAAATTCATACTGTGCTTTGAAATAATAAGGAATTACTTTGGACGGTCCGAAGGATTCCGAGAATGCCTTGCTCAAGACTACTTCTTCTGGAGTGCTGAGATCTATTTTTAGAAGATACAGTACGTATGAGCGCCGTTTCTTCTTTTCACTTACTCTACTCTTCAACAGCAAAGATAAAGGCACAAAATAACTTACGCTGTGAGTCAGACCAGCTGACTCTTTGGTTTCCACTGTATAGTTTTTGAAGGTTGGCAACTGTTGTATTTAGTTTAGGGCTGTTTTTACCAACACCCAGCAAATAAAATGACGTGTAAACTAGTGAGAATGTAAGATAGAGAACAAATATATATTGTATTGCTTTTGATAAAGCCATATTGTGTATGTTTATATGTTTTAAAGTATTTTATTTATCAAAAGGGTAACAACAATAATATATGATATTTATAACAGAGGAACAGGAAAAGGAGAGAGGATTGGGCTTAAAAAAATGATCTGCCTTAAAGCGTAAAGGTTATTATGTACAAATGTGCTAAAAAAAGTCATGTTACACCGTTTTAAAGTCTTGGCTTTGAGTTGATGTTGGTTATCTTATTGTACAATAAAGTTGTTAAGAAATCGTCGTATTTCTGGCCAGTGATGTTGGTAGCAAATGCAATTTTGGCTACATCATACTTGGAAGAATCGTATTTGGGTCCCAAGGACTCCCTGATCTTTTCAATTTCCTCACCAAGGATTCTGAGTGTGTAATCTCCGGTCACTTTTATGCCTTCCTTTGTAACGGATTGATGGCGCGCCCATTGCCAAAGCTGTGATCTTGAAATTTCTGCTGTAGCGGCATCCTCCATTAAATTATGAATAGGTACACAGCCAATACCATGGAGCCAAGATTCCATATATTCCAAACCAACTTGGATGTTATCGCGAATACCAGCTTCGGTAATAGATCCTTCAAAGTTAATATCCAATAAGTCTGCTTGTGTAACCTGTACGTCTGACTGGACATTGATTTGGTTTTGTTCAGGCATATGCTTGTCGAAGATACCAATAGCAATTTTTACCAAGTCAGGATGAGCTACCCAAGTACCGTCATGACCAGCAGTAACCTCACGTAACTTATCATTACGCACCTTTGTCATAGCTGCCTCATTGAGCTCGGCGTTGCTTTTGACAGGAATGTGTGCAGACATACCACCCATTGCATGAACGCCTCTTCTGTGACAAGTCTTGATAAGAAGTTTAACGTATGCATTCATAAATGGAACAGTCATGGAAATATCGGAGCGGTTAGGTAAGACATACTCGGGGTATTGACGGAATTTCTTAATAAAGCTGAAAATGTAATCCCAACGACCACAGTTGAGACCGGATGAATGCTCGCGAAGTTCGTAAATTATTTCATCCATTTCAAAGGCTGCTAAAATGGTTTCAATCAACACAGTAGCACGAATGGTACCACGAGGGATGTTTAGCATTGACTGGGCAGAGTTAAAGATATTATTCCATAGACGAGCTTCCAAGTGAGATTCCATCTTTGGGAGATAAAAGTAAGGTCCAAGACCATTCTTGATTTGTTCCTTGGCATTGTGATAAAAGAATAAACCAAAGTCGAAAATGGAAGCAGACATGGCCTCACCATCGACGAGTACGTGCTTCTCTTCCATGTGCCATCCTCTTGGTCTAAAAAATAAAGGCTGGTATCAGTGAAACGCTTCATATAGTTTGATTGGCTATTCTATTCTACCTAACGAGGAGTGTGGCAACTTTTTCGTTTAATTGATATTTTTTACCAGCAGGATTGGTAAAAGTAATGGTGCCTCTGACGGCATCACGGAGGTTGACTTGACCATTCAAATTATTTTCCCAGGTTGGAGAATTAGAATCTATTTTATAAAAAAACGCTTGGATCAGTATTTTTAATGTTACAAATCATAATCTTATTCCCCTTCTTCCCATCTCTCCCTTTGTTATTTCCATGTGTATATTTTTATACCTTCAAAGTCAGCCATAAAAGTTCTAGCACCACTGTTTAAAGCATTAATAACCATTTTACGATCCACTGGACCTGTTATCTCAACACGACGATCTTCAAGACCAGGAGCAGTTTTTGCAGCAGTCCAGTCACTGTTTCGAACGTTAGCAGTCTCTGGTAAGAAATCAGGCAATACACCACGATCGATTTCCTGTTGACGCACATCACGCTTCTTTAAATTTTCTTTGCGGATACCATTGTACTGACGTTGAAGGGTACTTATAAATGCTAATGCTTCCTTTGTTAAGATCCCAGTATGACTTTCGTTGACTGATCCTAAAATGGTCACACCTGATGGTACAGAAGTAGGTTCGATATTGAATGGCATTTTTTTTATAATTTGTATTATAATAATATGATAAAAAAAGAAAAAAAGAAAAACCATTTTCTTTTATATCCGAAAAATATGCTTTCGATCGTGTGACTCATGCAGCAGTTATTAATTGTGGGGGTTTCCTTAAAGATAACAAATAGGCATTGTTGTGTCATTCAGCTAAAGTTTTTTTGGAAAGTTTTTTATTTCACATGGTCCTAAACTTTAATTTGCAGCTGTCTACTTTTTTTTGATAGGTACTTTTGACACTTTTTTTAGTTCCTTATTTATTTATTCCTAATAAAATTCACCATCAGTAGATTTCTCTCTATCTCTCTCTCTCTCTCTCTCTCCCTCTCTCTCTCCCTTTAAATGATTTATTACGAAACTTAACTATTTTTTAAGATACCACTATGACGTTTCGTCATGTAGTTTATAATTCTACAATGAAGACATATATTAGTTAGTGGCCTCATCAAGTAAAATAAGCTATTTCCTTTCAATTACCATCATTTATTGGTGGAAATAAACTCAGAACAAGAAATGATTCCAATGAAGTGAGAGTGTGGGGAAATAAGTCTTCATGCCGACTTTTTCCGCAAACATATATCCGCAGATAGACATAAACATCGCTGGAAAATGTCAAAAGCATTGCTTCTTGGAATTCTATCTTTTTTTCTCTTCCTAAAAGTTGTGCCTAATAATAAATGGGCTCAATGTCATTTTCTTCTGTCCTTGCTTTTTATTTTATTTAACGTGAGATGATTTTTAAGATGAAGATTTTTTATAAGATCGATTGTTTTCCATCAGAATGCATTACATAGAGAACCATTTATTTGATTCTAAAACTACATTTCTTTTTTTTTTTACAAGTTCTGTATGTTTTTAATGATTGCATAACTTTTATCCAGAAAATAGTTACACTTACTTAAGAGTAGAGTCTAAATAAATATTTCTACGCTATTTAGACATAGTTAACATAGTATATTTTCTTAGATCCATAATTTTATGTATTCTTTATTTTTCGTAGTATTAATAAAAAGTATTATTCAATAGCACTATCAAAGTCTTCAACATTAAGTTGATTAGAAAAAGTGCACCAATTACATTGAAGCATAAGGATTTTCCTTATTTTCACTAAATGGTCGTTCAAAAAGTCGCTTATTTAAAAAATAGAGAGGCATTAGAGGTATACACTTCAGAAAAAAATATAAAAGCATGAAGTTTTTCAGCACACCAGTTAAAAAAATAACCGTGTGCAAATGAAAACCTCATTTTGTTAATTTTTTTGCAGTGATCTAACAAGGCACAAATCAGAAACGTCAAAAAGAATATGAATTTCTAAAGTTCCTTTAGCTGACAATTTTTATTGGGACATAAAAAAATATAGAGTGATATCATAAAATTGTATACTTTCTATCTAATTTTATTTTAATTGATTCATTTATTAAACTAAATAACTTAAGGCTTAATGGAATACTCTATATTGAATGTTTGTTCATATTCAATAACAATTAGCAAAGCGCACGGGTTTAAAAATAGTGAGGACCACTAAATGGTATACTGTTTATTTGCAAAGTCCGCTATATATTAAAATATAAACAAAAGTCGATGGCTATACTTAAATTACATGAACACGTATAGATTTTAAGCAATTGCACTTAAACCTGATAAACATCTAGTTATTGAAATTTAGAAAATATCAAAAAATTAACCATCTGTTCAGTTTCTTTTTGTCAAACATTGGACTCACATACCAATGAAATTCAATTACGAAACGAAGCGTAGTCTTAATTGTTTACTGTGAAATGAACAAAAACCTCATTACTACTATCATCCTGTTATTGTTCAAAATTAAAGTTCGCTTAACCAATAAGCAAAAAAAAGAAGAGTGTTGGACAAAAGCAATAAGATAATCAAGTTGGACTGTATCGTATTTCATTGGTACCGGAGGAGTTTATAGTTTCCACATGTACTTTTTCAATGATATCAATGCTTTTTTTTCACTGGTATCAATGTTTATTATAAATATGTAAGGTAAATAAAAGATGCTAATGAGGAGAGATACATATAAAATGACGCCATAATGAATGAAACTGCACATTGCTACTGTAATCAAACTGTCATACCGAGAAGGCTTCCTTTACCAGAATTCTGTACCACTTGCTTGGTCAGCCATTCCTTTCCAGCCGTCGTTCAATGGATCAGTTTTCTTTGACGTGATTTTTGAGTAGTCAGGGTAAATCGCAGATGTAGTGGCCTTTGGATTAGGTGCAGATGTAGCCGCTTTAGTGGAGGCGGGTGCACTGATAGTAGAACTAGCCCTCTTTTGAAGCTCACCCATTGGAGATGCTAGAGCAACATAGACAAAAGAAGCAACAAAGACAAAGATAGCAAGACGAGACAACGTTTTTCAATATGCGGAAACGTGTATATATTATAGATGGATAAAGGGAGAGACTACAAAAGAGTTGTCTCTTTTTATAGTGTTTTTTATTTCAATTTACAAAGCATGGTAGAACGTTTTTTCTGAAACTTTTTTTTTGGAAGCACTATGTCTATTGAATGTTATTTTTAGACAAAAGGACATCACGTCTAGATTACGGCATTTTATACTTTGCTAAAGAAATAAGCTAATATATATGATGATTATTATTATCATGTAGTGCATCAAGATTCCATTGATGTTTTTTGTCTGTGAGGCGTAATATATCTTAAAAGAGATACATATTTTACAATATCAAGCCACTACATATAAAGAACAATATTCAAACCAATTGACATATTTAAAGCTCTTTAAAGTCAATAGGTTATTTTTGCAAAATTTCTGATAATAATTTACATTAATCAATGCATGTTATAGTTTGGCGAAAATTATTCTTAAAAAATATAAGACTTTGTTGTGCTTTATTATATAGAAACATAACTAAAAAGAAATCAATTACTGCATACAGCATTCCAACATCAAAAAAGTATAGACTATTACAATATTGATCTAGTGTATTAACAACATATAGTATTTATTTCAGTGATAGGAATTATAACTAGATGATATAAAAAAGCATATCATTATTTTGAAAAGCGTACATATTAATAGTAGTCGGCCAAGAAATCCAGAGATAATGATGGTGATGGTGATGATAACGTTTCGATCTAAATGCAAGTCAATTTTTACTTATTTGTTTGATAGCATTTTCTGTATTGTTCTTAAGTTTGTTATTGAATCCAACACGACACTTATAATGTAGCGAATTGGAAGCCATTGTATTTTTAGATAACCTATTTTCCTATCTTTTTTAGGTATCCTTTTAACCAAGAATCCCTGTATTCATATTGGTTCTTCCTTCAGTTGTTTTATTTTTTTGAGTCATTTTAATTTTAATTGTATACTTTGAAAACAGATTGATCATTAAAAGCAGGATGATAAAAAATGAAAGGAAATTGCCTCATCTGATATGAAATAAGTCTAAAAAAAGATGACTTAACAATGAATTTATCTATGTCCAAAAAAGTATGTTTTACCTAAAAATAAACAAAAAAAATATAAATGACACCCTTTATTCATTTGCAACAAAAAATCTGGAATAGGCTGTGTTTAGATTTGTTGTTAAAAATGCCATTTCTGGACATTTTCTTTTTAAATGAAAGAGCTGGAACTAAACAACATCATTAAACTTCCTCAGGGTTTATTATTATTTTTAAAAATAAGCTAGCAATTAAAGAAATAAATGTAGTATAAAAATAGTAGAGTGAATCAAGAGTATAATGTTTAACCGTAATATTGAAAGCCGAAAGAAAAAACGACTTGTCGTTTAAAGATGTCTAAAAACCCATACTCTCCAGTCTCCCCGGTTCTTGGCATTTGGTTTCAATTTTGAAAGACACGCACCTTTAGCGGTGAAAAGATGACACGTAATTATTTAAAATAATGCATTGATATGAATCATTAACTGCATTCATAGTTGGTAGGTACTTTTATCCTTTAGCTTTATTATGGGAATTAAATTGGACTTACATATATATGTGTATATATCAAACAAATAAAAACATTGATGCGGGGACATTGACAGTTAAACTACCTTTGATAGTAAAGAGAAATTTATGTGGTTATCCTCACTATGTTAATGTTTATAACCACGCATTTCTGATCTCTTGAGAGTGTGAAATGAAAATTGCACGTTAGAGTGAAAGCAGCCCAGTCCAGGTTTGTCGGGTCAAACCGAAGTTACCACTGATTTGTATCGATCCCCCTTCCTTCAAAAGAGCAACTTTCAATTTAAAAGTATTCCTATTTTTAAAATCACTTGCATCCATCGATTCTTTCAATCAGATATGAGAACAAGACAACTGAGCGAAATAGCGGAGATTGAACATGGTGCTCTCTTTCCTCGATATCAAAATGAAAATGCACGACAGAATTGGATGAAAGTGTCCTATAAAGATACTCAAACATAATAATCGTAAACATACAAAATAAAATGACGATAAGGATGATAGTAATGATAATAGTATACAATTTATATAAAAATATTTAATTCTTGGCCAAAAGTGGTTGTTGCAGTTGCGTTTGTTTGAATGCATCTGTTTGACGGTACCTGCATAATATTTAGAGTTTCAGTTATTATTGGTGTGGGAAAACCTTTTTTCTGTTTTCTTTACATATACCTTATAATTCGAGAAAGTTGGTAAAAGCCTGTCATGGATACGCTAAAGTTAATAGCAGAAAGAAATACATTTCTTGGTGTGATTACTAAACACCATCTTGTCCAAATAAGACCGGAAACAGCCAAGGCTTTTGTTTTGAAAAATAAATAAATACATTGTTAGAAGAATCAGCGATAAAATGATATGTTTAGTACTTCACTTACAAATATTTTGTGAAGTACTAAGGTCTTCTACTGGTCTAGTTAAGTCGCTTAAACCTGCCATTACAAGACCCTATTTGTTATGATATTACACGTTATAATCAACAATCATACCAATATGAATCAAAAGTATATCTAACCAATTTAACGTTGGGAGCCCAGAAGTGAACGGTTTTTGGTCCTGTTGGTGAGTCCAAAAATTTACGAAATACAGATTGAGTAACAACAGCGGCAGACATGGTGAAATATTTTTATATTCCTTAAAATAAAGATGAAGAAAGAGAAAAAACCACAAAATAAAATAATAAAAAGGAGTTGAAGAAAAGTGTTTCCAAGTGTGTGAAATATCATGAATAAAATTTTTTTATGTGGGACAAAATTCAATTATATTTTTAAATCTGCTTTTCTTCTTGGTTTTCCTTTTGAATTAGAATTATGAAATGCAATACACAGTAGCCTTCTTTAATGTATACCATTTTAATTATGAAACATTACAAATTGCATCACACAGTGAAATGAGCTTTTTAAAATACAAATGTGATGGTTCGTTAATCTAAGCTTGTTGACTTTCGTACAATAGGAAACTGAGTAATAATAAGAATAATTGGTCAATATCAAAATTCATAAAAAAAACGATTGCTTCACATAATAAGCTAACATTAACTATTTACTAACATGCTTTTACTTTGGAAATTGATTAATATCATAAAATGAAGATTAATTTTACTCACAAGATTTTAGTGGCCTTTCACTAAGGTTATATCAAATTTAGGCTTGAGAGGTAAAATGGATTACTTCTGCTATTTTTAAGTTGGACCGTTAAAAGGATCACCAATGCAAAGTACTATTTTACTGCATATATTAAAGCTATATCTTTGAAAATGGTGAAAATATGTCAAGAATCTGAAAGCGGGTATTTTATAACACTGTTTTTTTCCGATAATTTAATAAAAGTGAAATAGAATTGGCCCACTTTGGTCATCCTGAATTTTCAAAATCAGGTAATGATACCTGCTATTTTAAATCAAGTAAGATGCCCAAAATTCAATAAAATCAAAAAGATGAATTTCCGCCCAAAGTCAATGCAGACAGAGGCTTCAGATATTAAAGCCTTCGCACGAAAACAGGATGTGAGAATTAAAACTCCGTGATCTACGTAAACAGTACCTATTTTGATTTTTAAAGCAAAAGCTTTATAATTCACCATTTTGACGACTACGCCACACTCAATTGCGAGCGTGGAGCCATTGCTTTTTTCTACTTTCTTTCTCATTATCTTTTTTAAAGGATACTTTATTTCAAAACAAAGCACTATGACTGAAGAACTCAAGTCTATGTTTGATTTACCTTCTGCATCTGATTCAACAATGGCAGATTCATTTTACAAGAATCACTTGGATAGATTAGCAAGAAAAATGTTACTTGATTACGATCTTGTTATTGGCGAAAAAAGGTTTGAAATGCTTGAAGTTGAAGGATACCTGAAGGCACCCTTCCATATAGATCCCTATTGCCACGGTCATATCAAACAGAAAAGGTCCGGTTATTGGTTTTTTCATCATGTGGGCATGTCGAGTGGATTTCGAGAAGGTAGTCGAAAAGGAGTAGACATTACTATCGGCAACGAGGATGGGAATTCCGGTGGTATGCTGATCCGAGCCATCCGTAACAAAACTACCCTTGTTGAGGGCCCTTCTCTTGTGGTTGATACTATTTTAAAGGAGTTTCATCACACGTCTATCAAAAACTTTGTAACGAACAAATGGGAAAATATACCAGGACTTGCACATGATCCGTCTAGTGGATTCTATTTGGCACCCAAGTTATCATCATCAGATCATACTGTGTACGCTACACCTCGGGTAGGCTTGGGATTGTCGAATAAAAACAAGTTTGATTTGCATTTTAAATTTGTTGCCATATTCTATCGGTTCATCGTTCATCCGGAACTTTTAAAAAAAGGCCGTGCACTGACTATTTTGGCCATGATCGAGACAAATGTGCCTGAAGAAACGATGGCATCGGCAAACAAGTGTAGTGTCCAGCGAATCCAAACATATAAGAATACATACAACTTGGCTAGAAAAGATCCGCAAAAGCTTTTAAAGAACGGCCTGGACAAAGACATTGTGAAGGGAAGCGCAGAATGGAAGCTCCAAGCACTGAGTGCTATTTGTAAATTGTATCATTAAAAAGAGTGATAATCAAGATGAAAACGAATAGGTTTTTTTGTACATGTTTTTTATTTTTATTTTTTATTTTTTTTATCTGGCTTCAGTTATAATAAAAGTATCGGACTTGATGAATAAATGATTTCCATTAAGTAATAAAAGTGCTAGTGGTGATATAATCATTTATTAACGAGTATTGAACTTATTGTCGTATATTAGCCAGTTATTTTGATTCATTTTTTAATGTAGACATATACTTATTGGTTCGCTTATTATACAAATTAGAGAAAAGGAAAATTACATAAAAAATAGATAGATATATAAAACATTTAATGTGCTTTCATCAAATGCTGCACAGCCATAGAGCGGTAACTTTCCAACTCAGGTACTTTTAAATCAACCACCTTTGCTGCATCATCCCATTGGCGTAATTGAACCTTTAGGTTATACAAAGGATCCTTTTCAAATTCAATAACTTGTTCTTTTGTATAAGGACCACCCTAGAGAGCGATAGACAATCAAGTTAATTAACACTACTTTTATAATGAAAATATAATTATATTACCTGATACTTCAATGACAACTTGGAAGCAGCACTTAAGCTTTCATAGTATTTAGGATCTTTTCCAGTAAGATAACGCTTGACAGGCACATGCGATTCTACCAAAGCAGCTACCTTTCGAGAAAAACCAAGTTGAAGAAGGTACTCTGCACCAATACGTTCATGTCCAGTAACACCCACACTAATTTGCTTCTTCTTCTGCTGTGCTTCGTTATCCAATGCAGAAGAATCCAGGTCATTAATGTCGGTGGCATCACAAAGCATTTGCTTTTGATCTGGTGAAGTAGCGAATTGACCAATATCGTGGAGTAAAGCAGCAAGAATGGATTCTTCATCTGCATCTGTTGAAATATTTATAAGCTATTTGATATACGTGATGCATTATGTATATATTTACTGCATTGTCTAGCAGAAGCGGCAGCTTGTAAACTGTGTTCTAATTGAGAGATCTTCTCACCGATATAATCTTGTTTACTACCATCGATTAATACTTTAAAGACAGCATCAACAATACGATTGGCAGCTTTTTCTTCCATTTTTTTTTATAGTGTAAAATATATTATAGTTGAGAAAAAAAAAGAAAAGGAAACATAATCCGATGATAAGGCTTTTTATAAAATTGATGTGTAAAATACAAATTTTGTTTATTACATCCACGTTTTTAACCTGTAAAAAACTCCGGACATCGCAAATTGCTTTCTTTGACCGATATGTCGGAGTTGCTTCCCGAACGCGCGGAAGATCTGATTAGACCAATCCAAATAAGCAATAGCTAGCACGAAGGTAATTAGACGTCTGAATCACCTTTGTGTATGATGGGGCACGTGCTCTAGCGTGAAGCTTTGAATGTACAATTTATGTCATATCAAACTTTTTTTCTGTTCAATGGGTGAGATCTCGGTAATCTTATTTGTTTTTTGATTGCTATTTTTGTACAAATTGTCCAAAATATTTTTTTACGTCGTGCATCTCCGAGAGAAAAAAACAAAAAATATGTGAAGTACGAAAAATATGCATAAAAAAACACTATATAAAGAACGCTATTTTTTTTACTATTTCTCCTCGTCACTTTTATTCCTTTTATACTTTTTATATTTATTTACAAAATTACCAATATGGTCTCTGTTTCTCCCCGTGTTGAATCTTATAACTTGACTCATGAACAAATCCAAAGCTACAGCGATAATGGATTCCTTGTGATTGAAGACTTCTTTTCTCTTGATGAACACCAATCATTGGAAAATTATTGTAACGAGTTCCAAAATTGGGGTAAGGAAAAGGGTAAATGGATGCAATACTATGAGGTCAATACCGTTACTGGTGAGAGCATTCTTTGCCGCACCGAAAACTTCACACCTTATCACGAAGGTATGGAGAGCTACGTCAAGAGTCCACGTCTTTTGGAAGTTCTCAAGAAGCTTCATGGAGAAGAATACCTTTTGTTCAAGGAAAAGGTAAACTATAAGTTGCCTGGTGGAGGAGGTAAAGTATTTTATATAAGGATGGGGGAAAACGGTTTGATAAACTGATGTCTGGGTTTATAGGATTCCCTGCTCATCAAGATGCTCCTGCTTTTGTTCAATTTGGCCAATCATCTCATATGACTGTCATGTTTACTGTTGATCCCACTACAAATGAAAATGGGTGTTTGGAAGTCGTCCCAGGCTCTCATGAGAATGGTTATGAAAAGCGTATCCTTCCTCAAGAACAGGATGGTTCTATTTCACTCGATTGGTGTGAGAAGGCGAACTGGATTCCAGTTTATTGTAAACCTGTAAGTGTTACTGCTATTTATTGAGGGGTTTTCTGTAAAGCTAAAAAGAAATGGTAGGGATCTGTTTTGATTTTTGGTGCTTATCTCGCCCATCGCTCAGGCGATAATGTTACTGAGAAAGCTAGAAAGGCAGTTTACTTGACTTACAATGCTGCCGCTGAAGGTGATTTCCGCGATCACTACTATACCGAAAAGCGTAAGCTTTTCCCTCCTTCTTATGAACGTGAAGAAGGCAAAGATTACAGTAAGTTATACACTTTTAATTGTATGTTTTTATAGTAATAAAAATACTCACATCGTAGCTTATAGGTGAAGGTGCTATTATTTACAATTTGGCAACTCCTATTCGTTCTTAGATATCTGTAAAAACTTTAGCTAGTCGTTTTCTTTGCTTATCCTATCTTCCATCCAAATACTAATTCGTTTTTGTTTATTTTTTGCACGTAAATATCTTTCTGTAATAATTTTTTCCCCAAAAAAACATGTATATACAGTTCTAGATTTTGAGTTTAAAACCGGTTGCAGTGGGTACAACAAAACATGCAACTCCTCCAAATGTAAATGTATACTTCACATTATAAAATCAATCTCACTATACGCTATATTAGAATAAGCTAATTGTAGTTAACATTGGTAATCATTAGTGATATGTTCTTCCTTCTTTCTCATAATTCCTCGCGAAAGCTTTAGAAACAGCTTACTGAAATGATTTAAACCATCGATTCTTTATACAATCAATGACGATCAATAGCCTTATATGTCTTAGAAAGCGTAAATAAGCCGTCATGAAATTAAAGTTAGATATATATTTTTAACTACTATCAAAAATCAGGATCTCGAAGCCCACGTAATCATGATAATACACCCTTTTTATAATAGGTTTGTCACTCTTTCTTCTTGGATTTTAAGGTTAAAATAACACCATAATTAAGTAGCCTTGTTGTGAGAGTTTTGAATTCAGCTGTTATATACATGGATAAAAACATTAACCATTCTTTGATGTCCTATATAAATGATGTACATAGATATTATATACTAACTGTTAATATATCACAAGGCTTAGGATTTAATTATTATCACAACAAGAATGCTTGGATCACCAAATATCTAGAAAGCCTATAACCACATCTCAAGTTAGAGTGGAATCAATTGTAACAATTTTAGGAACGAAATACTATGAATCATTCTCTCCGGCTACATCATCTTCTCAAGGTCTGATTGCTCTTTGATTTCCATATTGGTTTTTTATTGTTTTGGATAGAATTTTTCTCCTGTTGATCAATATAAAATGATCTCATTGGAAGATACATTCGGACTTGAAAGTGACCTCGATTCAACGATTCTTTTGATGAAAAAACAGCCAGTTTTTTCCACAGTGAGAATATCGCTATATTGAAAATCGGGGATCGTTAAACTGGGGTTGACTTCAACTGATAAATACACAAACCCTTAATTTTACTTAAGTGGTTATACTCGGCTCAATAATACTATAGCAATCATTCAATATTCATATTCTTTTTATTAAAAGTAGAAACCAATACCTCGCTCTTCGCTCTAAGGATAGGTAACAGGTTGTTACTAAAAGTTGCTTTCTTTATACAAATAAAGAATTTATATGGTCTTAAATGAGATACATACATGCTTTTTTTCAAAATTACTGGTTCTTAATTATTCGTAATGTAAAAGCTGCTAACCAAAAGTAATACCATAAAAAAAAGAGTTTACAGTGAATATAATCAAATATGTAATCATCGGCGTTACGTTATTTAAGACCTTTCATGCATGTCATCATTATTTTTTTTTATCCAAATTGAATATATAATAGCAAGAGAGGGAGAGGGCTCTGACATGCCTTTTTTCTTTCTTTGAAATACCTTTTGACGTCAGAAAGTTCACATGACACTAAACCTTTTGTAAATTTGATTCATGCATCTTGATGTTTCTATAAAAAGTACTGGTAATATTCAAAGAGGAAGAGAGTAAAATAATCAATTTACAATTGATAAGCATCAGTCCATATCTATCTTATGTCATTAATAATAAACGAGAAAAAAAAGAGAACAGTATGATGGTATACAAATCCAATAAATCATGTCATATCTGGTGCTTCTTACAAGGATTAACATCACTGTTTTTTATTCATTTTATAAATAAATAATTATTAATACAGAAATGTTTTATCAAAGTACGTTCGATATAGTAATTGTGATACGATTTAATATATATCAAGTTGTATCACCCAAGAGGAAGGTGGGGAAGAGTGTAAACTTGAAGTTGGCACAGGAATTGACCTTCAAATAAATTATCAGATACCATCGATATTATGTAAATAATTAAACCGTAATAATAAAAGATGCCATAAGTTATCTCTAAAGTTGTAAAAATAAATTCAACCATGTTTATCATTTATGCAAAATGCTGGCATGAATAGCCTCGATTCTCGTTCTTCAAGAATAAGGTTATATAAATGAAATAAATTCGGTTGTTACAAAAGGTTATATACTAACCTCTATAAAGGATAATAGTTTAAAAATGTAGCGTGTATGACTGTTTATATACTCATAAAAAGTATATGACCTCCGTATACATACAAGAATCTAGAAAGAAAAGTTAATCTGGTGCTCATGTTTACCATGCACGAGGGTATATGATCATGACAGTATCTTTCTTATTTGTTTATTATATATATGCTTTTGACAGATGACTTGATTTTGTGAGTTATTTAATAAATTATAAGATTCTTTTTAGGAATACTCCTCAAGCTTTCTCTCTATATCTTTCGCTCTATGTATTCTTAATTAATTCGTTCGTAAATAAAATCATATGAAAAAAAAGCCATTGCTTAATAATAATAAAAAAAGAGACATGATAACAGATAAAGTACGATGTGATAATGTTATTTTTGTTGTCATAAAACTATTGAATGTTTTGATAGTTATATTAAACTCGGAAAATCACTATATATCCGATTATAATAAGTGTGCTTATGCTACCATGTACTCGGTTCGTATTTTATGAAAAGAAGAAAAAAGGTTATTCTAGAAATCGATAACTCTTTTTGCAAAAAGGACATAAATATGTTCACATGTATTTTACCAACAGTTATAAATAAATAAATAGCCAGAAAGATCCATTTTTATTTTTTTGTCATAAACAAAACATGTCATTTTTACTTGCAATAAAATCATACTCTATGAAATGGAATACTAATTTTTCCATTTTTGGTTTAATTGCATCTACAATGATTTCAAATTTGATTTCCTCAGGAGGTGATGTGGGGGAAGTCACGAAGCTAAAACGTCTGTGTATCTGCAGTAGAAACCTTTTTAAGCTCAAACTTTACCTCCGAATTTGCCATTCCATTGATCCTATTGATTAGCTTATCTTTTTGATATAAAACATATATATACATCCTTTACTTTATTTATTTATTTATTTACTCTCTTTCTCTTCTCTTCATTTTCTTCTCTTTCTTTTTTTATACATATATATCTATTTTACTTGTTCATTTATATATACCTATAATTGCTATTTTTCACTATGCAACAAATAGAAACACCGATTTATGAACTCTATCAGGAATCCCATTCATTTGGAAAAACAGAGGACCCGTTACCAAGTCATGGCGAATTTCAAGATACAATTAATGATTACCTTGAGAACCTCAGTCCAAAAAAACGGGACAAAGCACTGGTTGATCATCCTCGTTACCGGCTCATCCAGGAGGTGCTTAGGAATCCCAGAAATACGACCGTCTCTACTGCGCAGTTTCGATTCTGGGTAAAGAAAATGTTCCAAATTCAACAGAATATAGTCATCCATGACAATAAGCCGGTCGCAATGAAGGAACAGATTTATGATATATTAGTAAAAGCTCATAAAGATGCCCACCATGGTGGTCGAGACAAGACATCAGCAATTGTAAAGTATAGAACCCATCTGTCAAATATATGTATACTAACTTTGTAATTGAATAATAGGTTCGTAACCAATTTTCTTGGATTCCAAAAGAATTGGTAGCTAGGTTTGTACGTCAATGCCCCACTTGCATAGGCAGAAGAAACGGAAGCCAACCAATCAGTGCGTATAGCAACAAGACCTTTCGTTCTCCACCCTATGGATCATATGACTACTACTCCCGTCAAAATACCGATGTTGCATTAATGTACCCTGGAAAAGGAACCGACAGTGACGTATCCACTCCATCTACCGAAAACACATTTGTCAAACAGCGATTATCTCCATGCTACATGTCCTCTCCACCAAAGGTCAACACAAGTTTATTTGAAAATACTTTATTTGAATCACCCAATTTCGAATTAGAAGAGCAGCAGAATGCTTTTTATCGACGAAAGGAATGTACAAACTATCCTACTAACAGCTACTACATGTCATGCAATCAGACCGTTCATAATTCCGATTTCGGGATTGTCAAGGAGGAGTATTTAAGCCGACAAGATATTCTCTCACATAACTCTGAACTATAAGCTGTATATATAACCTTTCAACACATACACAGGTCATGAAGAAAAAAAAAGAAAAAAAAAGCCAGAAAACAGAAAACATGATATTTTTTTATTTCCTAACATTTACTTATTACATGTATATGTACGTATATACACAAGAACTTTATGATATACCAAATATTCTCTTTTTTTTATATGAAATACACAATTTTAATATTATAAAATAAAATATAAATTAATAAAAGTATTAATATTCTGCATATATATTTTATTCTTTTTATTCTTTTATTTCTTTTTATAGAAAAAAAATAAAGCAAAAAAGGGTTCGGAAATTTTTTTTTAAGAAATGCTTATAATTGTAATTCAAATTCATTCCAACCTGTTCCTAGTAATGCATCAATGTCTATCATAAATGCATTTGTTATTGGATCTATACGCTGATTGATGGACGCATGATTGATGGTGTGAAAGGAGGAGGATGAAAAGAGATGTTGGTGGGGATTTTGTTGGTCAAATAAAGATGGGGTTCTTATATCTTGGCTTGAACAATACCGGAATGACGTACCATATGATGATGGTCTTTTTGTATTATCTATGTATTTTATTGTTAAAAAGAAAAAAAATACGATGGTGAATACGTTTTCTATCTTTTTCTTTTTTCAAAGTGAACATCTTAGATTTAGTATTACCTGTATGATGATGACTTTGATTTTGTAATTCCTGTCGACGTTGTAATTCCTGCTGTTTCTGTAGTCTTTGTTGCTGTTCCCGCTGTTGTAAACCTTGCTGTTGCCGCTGTTGTTGTTCCTGTAATAGCTGTTGTTGTTGTTGCTCCTGTTGTTGGTGAAGTTTTTGCTGTTGTATTAAGGACTGTTTTTGTTGCTTTAAGCTTGCATAGTTATCTGCTGCGGTATTATGATTATTTGAGTGATTTGCTCCTGTGTGAAACATGTCACTGTTATACACATTCAGGGGTGGAAAAGAAGAGGACTGAACCATTGTTGTTGAGTCCGAAATGCGTGTAACATTCTGATATGTATTAGTGTCCTTTTTTTTAAACGTCATGGGAGGTTCGTCCTCTTGTAGAGCTGAGTAACTTTTTATCAGATCTGGTGGTGTCAGAGCCGCAGACGAGGTTGGTGAAGGCACCAAGCTGGTTGGAGACTTTGAGGGCGTTTGCTGCTGATGTATAAACTCTGAATATTTTCTCTTTGTGCTTTTATTGTTCTGATAGCCGTAGTAATTATATCTATAAATAAATGAGTTAGAATTTAGAATGTTTATATTCAAGAGTTTCACAAAAAAAAGATTATAAAAATTACCCATCATCTGAGCCATCGTCACTCAAAAAGAGAGGAATTCTAAAATTCTGTCGTAATTTTAGTCCTGGTGACACTTCGAGTGATGAAAGGTTCTGCACATTTGAAGGTGTGTTTAATCGCTGAAACAGTACGTCGTCCTTATGATAATAGCTGATTAAATGTTGCTGAACGCCATCCACAATAAGAGAAATTGACTTTTTAATCAGGCCATTTCGCTTGAATTTATAAGAATTTTTTAATGATCCTACGATTGCTTTTTCTTTCTTTTTTGTCAGGTTACTATCGTTTGGTGAGGTAGAAGAAGAGGAAAAACTGGCACTTCTTCGACTTCTAATGTTGTCCTCGCCGTCTTCTTCCATAAAGTAGTCTATATCTGTTGAATAACTGCGTGTCATAACTTTTTTATCTTCAAGCTCTCGGTAGACTAGGAAATTGCCCAAGATACGGGACGGACTCCAAACAAGTCCATCTGTCCATCTTTTTATGCCGCTTTCATTCTCATCAAAACAGAAAATTGTCCCGCTTTGAATGAGGTATCTTTCTTTGTCTTGTAGACGCCGATTTACCCGAGGCAATATACCTCGTCTACATGCTTCAAATAAAAGAAGTGCATCTTTGGTCGTCTCAATATATCCGTGAAATGTTTTGTTAATAGACATGTTTTTTTTTTCTTTTTTAGATAGAAAGGTTATTGTATGTAAATCTATATTATGTGGTTTTTAATAAAAGGGAAATGTATGTATTTACACAATAAGACGCAAAAGGAGAAGAAGAAGAAGAGAGATAGAAGAAAAGAGGTTAGAAAAAGAGAAAAGGTCAAGAAAAAAAAATAGGGGTATAAATAGTAATTTCATATTTTTAGCCTAAATAAGTATCTTTTCACACCCTACTACTCACTTTGAATTTTATTTCTATTATATTATATATATATATATATATA
>VCJJ01001960.1:99010-110977 GCA_024139415.1 Backusella tarrabulga
TCAATTTCAATATGCAGCTACTTCTAGTCTAGTTCTACAAGCCAATCGCAAAGGCTTACCGCGCCGTGACCAGGAGCCCACCGGTGAGCCAGAGACGCTTTGGGGGAAAATCGATCCCAAGGCCTTTGGCTCGCGCGTAGAGCGAGAGACCCCCAAAGACATTGAGGAAAAAAAAAAGAAGGCTGCAGCAAAGCGCTCAGATGAAAATATGGAAAGACGTCGCAAAAAGAAGGAAGAGAATGCACTCAGCAAGGCGTACGGCTACTCCTCTGTCCTGTCGGCAACAGAGGATTGGGAGGGCCTGAGCTATCGTCCCCGTACAAAGGAGACGCGTGAGGCTTACGAACACATTCTTTCTTTTGTCTATCAGCATTTGGGCGATCAGGAACGTGATGTCATTCGAAGTGCAGCAGATGACGTCTTGGAGACGCTCAAGACAGACACACTCAAGGACTTTGATAAAAAGAAGGCAATCGAGGCCGTCATTGGCACCATTGAATCCGAAAACTTTGCTCAACTTGTCAACTTGTCGAAAAAGATCACCGATTATGCTGGAGACGGTGAGGCTATGGATGTCGACCATGGCGAAGGCAATGGCGAAATCGACGACGAGGTTGGCGTAGCCGTCGTCTTTGATGACGATGAGGAGGAAGAGGACGATCAGTTTGAAATGAAGGACGATGAAGAAGAAGAAGAAGACGAGGAGGACGATGGTCTCAGAATGCGCGTAGCTGAAGACGATGACGAGGCACAGCAAGAATCCGATGGAGAGGATGGCTTCAAGACGGTCTTGCCGGGCGAGTCCAAGAAGAAGGCTGCAAAGCAGAGTGCAGACAGCATCTTTCCTCACGACATTGATGCGTTTTGGCTTCAGCGTCAGATTGCCGCTCAGTATCCTGATCCGCACACAGCTCAGGAGAAGACGGTGGAGGCCTTCAACATTTTGGGTTCCGAGGCGATCAGTATCCGTGATTGTGAAAACGAGCTGATGGGCTTGTTTGACTATGATAAGTTTGATTTGGTTCGCGTCCTCACAAAGAACCGTGATCTTATTTACTGGTGCACTCGTCTGGCTCGTGTGGATGGCGATGAAAGGGTTGCGCTCGAGGCTGAAATGCAGAGCAAGAGCTTGGGCTGGATCTTGCGTAGTCTGAGTGGCGATCGTCAGCGTCGTGGTGAGGCGCTTGAAAGAAAGGGCGTTGTGGATACAGCAATGGAGATGGATGATGAGGCCGGTCGCAGCCGTGGTCAGCTACCAACTACAGTAACAATCACACCGGGCACTACCGTAGCGCCTCGTCAAATGCTGGATCTTGATTCCTTAATGTTTCAGCAGGGCTCGCATCTCATGTCCAACAAAAAGGTCAAGCTCCCCGATGGCTCTTTCAAGCGTACAAAGAAAGGGTATGAGGAGATTCACGTTCCTGCTCCCAAGCCTGTTTCTTTTGCTACCGGAGAAAAGCTGGTGCCTATCGCCGATCTCCCCGAGTGGTCGCAGGAGGCGTTTGGTACCTCAAAGAGTTTGAATCGCGTCCAGAGTAGAGTCTATCCTACTGCTTTCGGAAGTGACGAGAATCTCTTGCTTTGTGCTCCTACTGGTGCTGGTAAGACGAATGTGGCCATGCTTACTATTTTGCATGAAATGGGCAAGTATCGTGACCAGAAGACCGGTTTGATTGACTTGGATGCCTTCAAGATTGTTTATATTGCGCCCATGAAGGCCCTGGTTGCTGAAATGGTGGGTAACTTCAGCTCTCGTCTCAAGTCGTATGGCATGAATGTCGCTGAATTGACTGGTGATCGTCAGTTAACCAAGCAGCAGATTTCCGAAACGCAGATCATTGTAACAACACCTGAGAAGTGGGATGTTATCACTCGCAAGGCAACAGACCGCAGCTATACTTCTCTGGTGCGTTTGATTATCATTGATGAAATTCACTTGTTGCATGATGACCGTGGTCCCGTTTTGGAAAGTATCATCTCTCGTACTATTCGAAACATGGAGCAGACACAAGAGCTGGTTCGTCTTGTGGGTCTTTCTGCTACTCTGCCCAACTTTGCCGATGTCGCTGCGTTTTTGCGTGTGGATTCCAAGACTGGTCTGTTTCACTTTGATAGCTCGTATCGTCCCTGTCCATTGAAGCAGCAGTTCATCGGTGTCACCGAGAAGAAGGCCATCAAGCGTTTCCAGACAATGAACGAGGTTTGTTATGAAAAGGTGATTGAGCAGCTGGATCAAAAGGAGGAGAATCAGGTGCTTGTGTTTACCCATTCTCGTAAAGAAACCGCAAAGACCGCAAAGACGCTCCGTGACATGGCTTTGGATAAAGATACCATCACTCGCTTCTTGAAACAAGACTCTGCAAGTCGCGAAATCTTACAGTCTGAAGCTGCCACTGTCAAGGATGCCAACTTACAGGAACTTTTACCTTATGGTTTTGCCATTCACCATGCTGGTATGACGCGTGCCGATCGTACCTTGGTAGAAGACTTGTTTGCGGATGGCCACATCAAGGTGCTTTGCTCTACTGCTACGCTTGCTTGGGGTGTGAATTTGCCTGCTCACGCCGTCATCATCAAGGGT
Source organism: Backusella tarrabulga (assembly GCA_024139415.1). NCBI lineage: Eukaryota > Fungi > Mucoromycota > Mucoromycetes > Mucorales > Backusellaceae > Backusella > Backusella tarrabulga. The sequence goes on from VCJJ01001960.1 coordinate 101,595, forward strand.
ACGCAAATCTATTCTCCAGAGAAGGGTCGCTGGGTGGAACTGTCTCCTCAGGATGTGTTGCAGATGCTGGGTCGTGCTGGTCGTCCTCAATATGATACCTATGGTGAAGGCATCATCATTACAGCTCACTCTGAATTGCAGTACTATCTGTCTTTGCTGAATACACAGTTGCCCATCGAGTCTCAGTTTATCTCCAAACTGGCTGATAATCTGAATGCGGAAATTGTGCTGGGAACCATCAGAAACCGAGACGAGGCTGTACAGTGGTTGGGCTATACCTATCTCTACGTGCGTATGCTTCGTAACCCGAGTCTCTACAGCGTGTCTCAGGATGATATGGATGAGGATCCTCACTTGGAACAGAAGCGTGTTGACTTGATTCATTCTGCGGCTACCTTGTTGGATAAGTGCAATTTGGTCAAGTATGATAAGAAGTCTGGTCGCTTCCAGGTCACTGAATTGGGTCGTATTGCTTCTCACTTTTATGTCTCACATCACTCAATGTCGACGTATAATCAACACTTGCGTCCCATGATGAGTGAAATTGAACTCTTCAGAGTATTTGCTCTTTCTGATGAATTCAAGTACATTCCTGTACGTGAGGAAGAAAAGATGGAGTTGCAGAAGCTGCTGGAGCGTGTGCCTGTGCCTATCAAGGAGAGCATTGAGGAGCCCACCGCCAAGATCAATGTGCTTTTGCAGGCGTATATCTCTCAGCTCAAGTTGGATGGCTTTGCTTTGGTGTCTGATATGGTCTATGTGACTCAGAGTGCTGGTCGTATCCTTCGTGCCGTCTTTGAAATCTGTATGAAGCGTGGCTGGGCCCAGTTGACCAAGAAGGCGTTGAATCTGTGCAAGATGGTGGAGAAGCGCATGTGGCTGCCCATGTCTCCTTTGCGTCAGTTCAAGGCTATGCCTCAGGATATTGTCCGTCGTCTTGAGCGTAAGGAGTTCCCATGGGAGCGCTACTTTGACTTGAATCCTCAAGAGCTGGGTGAGCTCATTGGTCAACCCAAGGCTGGTCGTACTCTCCACAAGTATGTGCATCAATTCCCCAAGTTGGATCTTCAGGCCCATGTTCAACCTGTGACCCGTTCTTTACTCAAGGTGGAATTGACTATTACACCCGACTTCCAGTGGGATGAAAAGGTGCATGGTCTGGCCGAGGCTTTCTGGATTCTTGTTGAAGATGTTGATGGTGAGCATATCCTGCATCATGATTACTTTGTCTTGAAACAGCGCTATGCAGAAGAAGAGCATCTTGTGTCGTTTACTGTTCCTCTTCATGAGCCATTGCCTCCAAACTATTATGTTACTGTGGTTGCTGATCGCTGGTTGCACTGTGAGACCAAGTTGCCTGTGTCCTTCAAGCATCTTATTCTTCCAGAGAAGTATTCTCCTCCTACTGATCTTCATGATCTTCAGCCACTTCCTGTCAGTGCTTTGGGTAACCCCGAGTATGAAAAGTTGTATTCTGCATGGATCAATCATTTCAATCCTGTTCAGACTCAAGTTTTCAACGCTCTTTATACCACTGATGATAATGCGTTTATTGGTGCTCCTACTGGTTCGGGTAAGACTGTCTGTGCCGAGTTTGCCTTGCTTCATTTGTGGAATCAGCCCAAGGATTCCAGAGCCATCTATGTTGCACCTTTCCAAGAGCTTGTGGACCAACGTGTTGCTGACTGGCGCGAAAAGTTCTCCAAATTGGACAAGGAGGTTGTTGCCTTGACTGGCGAAACAAGTGCTGATCTCAAGTTGCTGGAGCGTGGTCATGTCATCTGCTGTACACCTACTCAATGGGATGTTGTCTCTCGTCGCTGGAAGCAGAGAAAGAATGTCCAAAATGTAGATCTCTTTATTGCTGATGAAATTCATATGATTGGTGGTGATATTGGACCTACTTATGAGGTGATTGTTTCTCGTATGCGTTACATGGCTTCTCAGATCCAGAAACCTATTCGTCTTGTTGCTTTGAGTACTTCTTTGGCAAATGCTCGTGACCTGGGTGAATGGATTGGTGCCACCTCTCACTCTGTCTTCAACTTCCAGCCTTCTGTGCGTCCTGTTCCTCTTGAAATTCATATTCAGAGTTACAATGTGCCTCATTTTGCTTCCTTGATGATTGCCATGGCTAAGCCCACCTATCTGGCCATCACTTCTCATGCTGATAGCAAGCCTTCCATTGTGTTTGTTCCTTCAAGAAAGCAATGTAAGCTTACTGCCATTGACTTGATCACTTATTGTATTGCTGATGATAAGCCTCACCAGTTCCTTCACTGCAAGTTGGAAGAGATCCAGTCATTGTTGGACCGTGTTCAGGACAGATCGCTTTTGGAGAGTCTTCAGCATGGTATTGGTTTCTACCATGAAGCTTTGTCCAAGTCTGATAAGCGTATTGTCGAACAGCTGTATGAATCTAATGCTATCCAGGTACTGATTGCTTCTCGTGATACTTGCTGGGGTCTCTCTCTTCATGCTCACATGGTAGTGGTAATGGGTACTCAGTACTTTGAAGGCAAGGAGCATCGTTATGCTGACTATCCCATCACCGATGTCTTGCAAATGATTGGCCGTGCATGTAGACCTTTGGAGGATGATACTGGTAAATGTGTGTTGATGTGTCAGTTCAACAAAAAAGAGTTTTACAAAAAGTTCTTGTATGAGGCACTCCCGGTTGAATCTCATTTGGACCAATTGTTGCATGATCACTTTAATGCTGAAGTTGTCACCAGAACCATTGAAAACAAGCAGGATGCTGTAGACTACCTGACTTGGTCCTTCCTCTACCGTCGTATGGCTCACAATCCAAACTACTATGGTCTTCAGGGTACCTCCCATCGTCACCTGTCTGATCATCTCTCTGAACTGGTTGAAAGTACATTGAATGATTTGGAGGAAACCAAGTGTATCACCATTGAGGATGAAATGGATTTGAGTCCTTTGAATTTGGGTATGATTGCTGCTTATTACAACATCAACTACACAACTGTGGATATGTTTAGCGTCAGTTTGAAGAACACCACCAAGTTGCGTGGTCTTTTGGAAATTGTGTCATCTGCCACTGAATTTGACAATATTCCTATTCGTCATCATGAAGAGGGTCTTTTACAGCGTATCTATGATCGTGTGCCTAGCAAGTTGGCCGAGCCCAAATTCAATACACCCAGAATCAAGACAAATATTCTGTTACAAGCACATTTCTCTCGTGTGCAGCTACCTCCTGATCTCCAGTCTGACCAGACTTTGATTTTGGACCGTATTGTTCCTCTTTTACAGGCCTGTGTGGATGTCATCTCGTCCAATGGTTGGTTATCACCTGCATTAGCTACTATGGAATTATCACAAATGTCTGTCCAGGCCATGTGGGACCGTGATTCGCCATTGAAGCAGATTCCTTACTTTACAACTGATATTATCAAGCGCTGTGAGGCCAATGAAGCCGAGTCTGTATTTGATATCATGGAATTGGAAGATGATGTTCGTAGTGATTGTCTCCGCTTAGAAGCTAGAAAGATGGCCGAAGTTGCTCGTTTCGTGAACAGATACCCTAATGTCGAGGTTGGTTTTGATATTGCTGATGAGAATGATATCTCTGCTGGTTCACTTGTCCATGTTGTTGTTCAGTTGGAGCGTGAGATTGATGAAGGTGAGCAAGTTGGTCCTGTGATTGCGCCATACTATCCCAAGAAGAAGGACGAAGGTTGGTGGGTTGTTATTGGTGATCCTGAAGAGAAGACTCTTTTGGCAATCAAGCGTGTCACTTTGGAACGCAAGCTAAATGTTAAATTGGATTTCACTGCACCCAAGCAAGGGCAACACACCTTGAAACTCTACTTGATGGCTGACAGTTATAATGGATGTGATCAAGAGCTGGATATGGACATACAAGTTGCTGAAGGTGAAGAAAGTGATGAGGATGAGTCTATGGAGGAGGATAGTGATTAAATTAAAATAGCTGTATATTCGATGGTACTATAAATAAAATATGAAATAAAAATCTTTTTTTAATATATAACTGAAAGGGCTTTTCCCATTTCATTTTGAAGAGAATAGAATAATAAAAGAGATTAACATTTTGAGATGGCATTGATTGCAGGCTCTATCCATTTTTACTATGCATTTTTCCCGCATTGATCTTTATTCTTGGCATGTCATGTTCTTGACCCTCATTTCCAATCATTTGAAACCCAGTTTCAAGTTCAAAAACTTTTTTTTTTTTTTATGTTTTGTTATTTTCTGTTTCTTATTTATTCGAAGTAACAAGACATAAAATGGACGCCGAACAAATTCGCGAAGGAGTGAAATGTATGCAACAAGGAGACAAAGCGTAAAGTATTTGATACCCCCCCTTCACTACCACCTTGCTTATATCCTTTGTTTAGCTCGTCAAAAGGCTTGTTTCGAAAACCCGACTGGGACATAGCATCCGGCTACTACAACCAAGCAGGTTAGAAGCAGGAAAAAACAAAGATGAAGGGCCATTGCTAACATTGTAGGTTATTAGCAACTGCCTTTAAAATAGCAAAGTCTTACGACCAAGCAGTCCAGGCATATGCAAAAGCTTCCGAGGCTTACTTTAAAGCCGAAAAGTAAGCAAGCGAGAGGGTGCCACGTATTTTGAATAACTCATTGAGCTAAATATTCTTTTTTAGCACACACTTGGCAGGAAAGGCTACCGAGAGCGCAGCATTTATTTTGGCACAGAACTTAAACAACCCTCAGAGAGCTGCTGAAGCCTATCAGCGCGCCAGTAATTTCTTTATGACACAAGGTAAATATTAATAAGTTTTTAAAAATAGAACAAGTAAACTATAACTGTTTTTGTAGGTAGTACGGACCGTGCTGCTGAACAGCTCCAAAAGGCTGGAAGGTAAAATAAAAAGGACTAGTTTATTACCGAGACTAAATAAATGATGATGAAATCATATTTAGAGCACTTGAGAACACTGACGTGAATGCAGCCTTTGATATGTACAATAAGGCTTGTCTTATCTATGAACAAGAGGACAAGGCAAGATCTGCAACTGAAATCTACAAAAAGGCAACCTCTTTGCTTGTCCGTAATAAAAGATATGACAAGGCCCTTGATATGCTTAAGCGCCAAGCAGTTGCATTTCAAAAATTCACCAGTCGCTCACACTTGTACAAAACCAATCTCAGTATTTTGATTGTCTTGTTTGCTATCGGAGACGAAGTGGAGGCTGGTAAACAGTTTTCTAATATGTGCGGGTAAATAATAGCAAGAAAGGAATCAATAAGGAATCAAAAAGGAGAGAATCAAAGTTGGTTAAAAAAGTGATGTTATTCTTTTTCTGTAGAAATGATGCAGGATTTGCAACAAGCACAGAGGCGGAATTGGGAGATAACTTCCTTAGAGCCTATGAGCAAAGAGACCAGGCATTGTTGGAAAATACAGCCAGAGATCAGCACATTACCTTTTTGGATAATGACATTGCAAAACTGGCCCGTACATTGACAGTTCCTGGTGAGGTGTTGAGTAGCGTCAGACCACAGCAGCAGAGAGAGCTGGAAAACAGACCACTTCAATACAATAACAACAACAATAATAATAATATGGGTTATAATCAGCAGCAACCATCGCACTACCAACCATCTTACAACTCTCCCCATCCTCCACCAAGTAATAACTACCAGCAACCTGACAATAAAGGTTATCAATACGAGGAAGATGATGATGAAGACTCTGGTCTTCGCTAAATGAAAAAAAAAACATGGTCACACACATTCAATTTTACCAATTAAAAATATGATTAAACGTGATTGTTTGGTTCTTCGTTTCTCTCTCTCTCTCTCTCTCTCTCTCTCTCTCTCTCGCTCTTCTTTTTCCTTTTTTCTGTTTTTCACTAGTATTATCATTCTTATTTGTTTTGTTGTTTTTTTGCTATACATTTTATAAAACGCTCTTTTCCTTCAACATATACCAAATGGATAATGCCAGCCCAACGATAACAACAAAGGACAAGTCATACTTATTTGGTGCACAAACAAACTTCTTTCAGTCGGATCCTTCAATAGCAGCCAAGAGCCATGAAAGCCCACCAAACGCCGTCCCTGTCCTGTTGACGTGTTCAAAGACCACAAAAACAACGATTGGTCGAGGTCACGATGCAACGGTAAAGATTGGTAAAGCAAACAAGCGTGTTTCTAGGCAACATGTGGTCATTGAGCATAAACCAACTCATGGTTACGAAATGACGGTGCTTTCGCCTAATGGCGCTCTTATCGATCATATTGTATTTGTGGAGGGTGAGCATGTTCCCCTAAAGGAGGGCACCATGATCGAAATACTTGGTACTCGATTGATATTTAAAGGAACTAAAGAAGAAGAAGAAGACGACCCAATGGAGGTAATGGAAGGAGAGGAAACGATTGCAAAGGAGGAAGAACAGATAAAAAATGTTGTCATGAATGATAAAATCAATGACAACAATAAAGATAAAAAGAGCAAGATGCCGGAAACGACGATGACGACGACGATGACGATGACGACAAAGACGACGACAAAGACGACGACGAAAAAGTTGATACAAGAAGAAGAAAAAGAAGAGAAAGCAGCGATGGATGATAATGAAAAGACGGAACAAGTGGTAAAGAAAGAAGAACAGGACGTTGATGGTGACGATATACCAATAGAGAACCTTAAAGTACCCATGAAAAGTACTCGCAACAAGAAACCTAAAAAATTGGAAGATGAAATTATTAAAGTGCTTGGTAAGGGAGGAAGGATGGCGGTTTTTCTTTTTTCTTTTTCTTTTTTTTTACTTTTTTTTTTTTATTATTGAACATATCTCAGTTTCACTCATACTAGACATCTAGTATATACACGAAAGTCAACCATGTCATGTAAAGACATCTTACGTCGATTGGAGGGAGAGTTACTGGAGAATGTGTCTAAAGTATTGACCACTTCACCAGGCATTGGATGCATCAAGAGATTGGGCAAGACGGCGGATGGTTCGCCTAAAGAGGACCTTTATTATTATAAGCCTGATCTAGATACTGATTTGGAGAGAAAAAAAAAGTACTCTGATGTCGGTAGAAGTGCAAGGAAATGCACAATGAAGGATACGCAATATTTCTTTAGGGTAAAACAAATCTAGATTCTCTCTATTGTCAATGACTAAAAATACATTGTTTCAGATTCCGCCAAAATTGCCACACCGACCTAAAGCAAACCATCAAAAGAGGAAATCAAATAATGCAACACCTCTCAAGAAGTCCGAGGAAATCTCAGACGATGATGATAGCGATATAAAGTCAAATAGCAGTGGTGATGTGAGCGACATGGAAGTATATGAGCTATTTAAAGATGTACAATAACACCATTACCCATTCATTACTTTTTTTTTTTACATATATTACACATTACATTACATTCTCTCTCTCTTCATTATATAAGGATCACATCTGTCCTTTTTTTTCTCTTTCTTGAACTGATATTAAAATCGTTCTTATTATTATCGCTATAGTAATAATGGTATTAGCATTTATACAATTGTCATCTCATCATGCATAAATTTAACTGTGGGATCAAGAAATATGATGTGATTTTTTTTCTCTATATTCGAATTCATTTTTTTTACTCCTCTTAATTTGAATTTTTGGATTTTTTTTTATCTCTATATGAACTGTAGAAAGTAAAACACGACAGCCCGTGTCTCGGTAAGAACAAAGCTAATCTTCATTGTATTGTGATTATGTATTATGCCAGTTGCAGGTTACCAACGATAGTTGATTAACCCTCCCCGTGTACATTTTTTTCCTTCTCGATTTTTATTAAACACTTCAAGGAATGTTCTCTTTTTTTTAAAAAAAATAGTCTCTCAATTCTTCTTATTCCTTTCTAACTTAAAGCTATATAAACAAGTTTACCAATGTTGTACCACATTTAATCAAGCTCAGAGAAAAAGAAAGTTAAGGTAAAAGCAAACACGTTTACATCCATAAGCATGGGGTCGGGAGGCAAGCACTCTTTTTTGTTTACGTGTTGGAAATAAAAACAGTAATTAGATCAAATCAAGAAAACTACTGATTTACACAATTTTTCATTCAAAGTGCTGTTAGCTTCTCTGCTGTTTTCTTTTGTGTAAAAAAAAAGCTGGTTACACTGTAGAACATGTGAAGCAAATATATATATGAAAAAACGTTTATAGTAGAAAAAAGAGTAAAATACTTTTACATTCTTTTTTCTTCCACGTAATTACACTTTTTTTTTAAAAAAAAATGCTTTTAATTAGACAAAGTAAAGCTAAAAAAGAGACAGAGCAGGTATATACTTTATGCTGTTTTCAATAAAAAATAGACGAAATTAAAATTCAATTCAGCCAAGACGCTCGACTTGGAAGTCTGTTCGTATAAAAAGCAATAACAATACGATTCATGTAAATGTTAATTATGATAAAATCACGACACATAATATAATATCATAATTAAATTAAATATAGCTTATTCACTGCACATCATCGTCATCAAATGAACAGCAACCTATACATCCACTTGATAGAGTATCTTTAAATACAGACGATATGGATAAACTTGAACAGCAACAAAGCTGTTGTACATACCCCAGTAGGTATATATATTTTTTTAAAAAATATATCTAACCTTTTTTTTTTTCTTGTTTAGGTCACTCTATTATTACATTTGAACAAGATTCAAATTTCATATCATCTTCCAACAGCGTTTATGAAACACCCTCATCACATTCAAGTGTATCATTAATTTCATTAGCCTCACCAATTATACAGGACGAATTCTATCAATGTGAAAGCACAACGACATCCGATGATGTTATTATATTTTATAGCGATGAAGATCAAAATATGCATGAGATACAATTAGAATACATTACTGTGCAAGAAAATAACAACAGCAGCTCCGAAAGCGATGAAGAGGAAGATAAAGGGGAAGAACTACCAATACATCGCCAATTTAGTAGCAGCAGTATAGCTTCTATACCTCCTCCAGACAAGTCAATAAACGAACAAGTAGTTGAGTGTTTTTTAAAATACAATGTTCGTTGGTCCAGTCTTTTTTCGACCAAAGACGATCTATGGCGATCCTCCCAATTATTTCAACAACCTGATAATGAGGAGAAACAGGAAAACAAGGAGGAGGAGAAGGAGGAGAATGAAAATATTGGGTCACGAGAAAAATCCATAGCAAAGTAAATAAGTTAGCATGCATAAAAAAAAGCTTATTAGACATTCAATATTTCTTAAAAATAGGACATTGTTTCAGTTGGCATTTGAAAGCTATGATTTCGCATCTTTAGAGCTTGATGCAGCTTTGAGGTAATGATATAGTTGAATTTTTTATAATGCGAATGAATTGGAGGGGAAGAAAAAAAAAAAAAAGGG
>VCJJ01001960.1:127262-138678 GCA_024139415.1 Backusella tarrabulga
AAGAAATCAAAGGGGTCGTACAAAGAAAAAAAAGCCAATTTATTTTCCATTTGTAAAAATGATAGATCGCTGAGTACTTTTTTTTTATTTTATTTTTCTGCTTTACCTTATCTTATGATTCTCTCACTCTCTTAGTAGCATTTTCGAAGGCTGAATATACCAGCAATAAAACGAGTTAGCTGGTTAGTAGCAATGTTTAGTAATAATAGTAAAATAAACAAATAAACAACGATAAAGGAGAGGCTTAGAATCATGCATATCAATAAATTACATTGGAAATAATATTAGCGAAAAGAAGCACTTTTTTATCTCTTTTTACCCCCTTTTGCTTTTCTATTCAACATTATTTCTTTCCATTTTGCTCTTAATTCCTTTATTCGCCTTCATCTTTTTATTAGCAAACAACATCAAAGAAGAACTATCAAAAAAGATCTACGTTCAAAAATCAGTCCAGTGAAATTGTAGCGGTGATCGAATTAGTATCCAGTGCCACCTATTGGTTCACTTGGAGGTTTTTTTCATATTGAAATAAACTTTTTCGAAGACCTAGACCGTCAGACATTGCTTTCCTTTATATGTCTGCCTCTTTACCTCCTGTAAATAGATGTTCGTGCGTTGGTCAAAATACCAATATATAATAGATAAATCATGTGGTTTAAAAACTGATTTTATAATTATAGCCTACTATCAAATGACAAAAACTAACTTGATATTAGTTTAGATACGTAACACAAGTTATTTTGAAATAAATAAAAAATAATAATCATAATTGCATGGAACTATTTTTAAACCTTTATATTAAAACAAATGACTTTATATTAGCTATATGAAAAAAAAAAGCTTGAGAGATGAATGATTTTTAGTATACCATCAACAAGGGATAAAAGAAGAAGAAGATTTGTTCGATGTTAATGTGGTGCCGTTTGAAAGCAGTAATTAAAATGAATGTTTGTTACAAAAACAAGTGACAAATCGAGATGGCTGCTATATTTATCTACATATGTTTACACTGTTAAAAGCAGAATAATGTTATTTTTTTTCTCATTTTCTGAGCCTATTCTTTTTCTTTTAAAGTTAAATAGCTATTTTTAAGTAGTAAAAAAACTCACCAGTGACCTCATAGCAGTTTCATAAATTACTCAACTTGAATGTAAGGACACAGAAATTGCTGAGAATGCAATTTTTCATGGCACTTCTTTATAGAAAAGATACATGAGCAAATGTATCAAGTTTGAAAAAAATTCATGGCTTATCTGATCTACTTGTGCTCACACAATAATAATGCCAATAGCTCTCTGTTTCTTAATATTATTATAAATGCATGGCCAATGATAGCTTCAAAAAAGCATATTATAAATGTCTCAGTAGAATGTGTAAGCTAATCTAAAGTCAACTTCTTCCTCAGATGAAAAAGAAGAGAAAAAAAAGCGGGGATGAGAAGGAAGGGGAAAAAAATAAGGGGGAAATTACAATCGAAGGATAATTTGTAAACGCGCTTTAAACTTGGCATTGATTCACTTTTATTTTTACAGACCCCTAAATATTTCTATAATCACTAATTCTACATATAATTGGTTTCCATGGTTATAAGTTTCAAGTAGTTCTCTCTTTTTACTGCAACGGACGGGAACGAGACCAATGTCTCTACTTTTTTTCTTTAATAATATAACCGTTATTGCCATTGAAGCACTGTGTAGAAGCTATTTTTTTAGTAAAAGTAGTTGGGAAAAAGCTCAAAATATATATTAATGTTGACATGTGTTCAGTAGATGGATAAATCCTTTTTGTTTTTCAAGGGTATGCTTTGACCACCTGTGCAGTTCAGATTCCACTTCCCTGAAGTTGAATATTCATTTTACTAGATATTATTACTTGGCTCCATTCAAACAAAAGTTATCATGTAAAGCACAAAAATACATCTTCTAAAATAGACAATAACAAATGCTCGATTGATAATTAATAGCTGTAAAAATCAGATTATATAAATAAGGGTACTATCTGTCAGTCTACTCATATGCAAGGTTCTCCAACTTTAATTCATTCCCATTCATTTTAATTATTTGTTGCTTGGCTCACTTCAACAGGTAATATATATATATTGGCAGTAAGAAGAAATGAAACAGTGATTTAAAAAACAGAGGATATTACTAAAGTTTGGTTTAATTTTTACAGTGAAAAATATGCTTGAATTGTATTATAACATCATCCAAGCTGTTTTAAAAAGGCTCAGTTACCGTGTTAAATGAACTAAAAACAATCATCTGTCGGCGACTACCATACACAACATCGAACGATGAATGCTTAAGTGCTGCACCTACACAAACAGGGGTTTTTTTTTGTTTCCTACATTTCCGGATTATTACTACCTTTATTTATAAAGACGAACTATCAAAAAGAATAGTCCTATACTCAATTAAAAAGAAAAATTCGTCAGAGACCAAGTCATGTAAATAAGTCATTGAATCTTGCCTTCTCGAGACGATATTTCATTAATGACCCAGTTATTAAATACTTTTACCTTTTGATCCTTATAATCAGCGAGACAGATACACTTTATATACACTTAATGCGAAGGTTGAACTTTAAAAAATAATAACAGGTAGATGATAGTCATATTATATACAACCGAGGGTACCGTTTTACTCGGTTAAACTGACCCTCCTCTTTCCCTCATTAGTACTCACAACACGGATAGATGAAAGCTCTGACCGAGATTTAAAATTAGCACAAAAAAAGGGGGTGTCTACATTAATCAAAACCAGAAAAACCTCTTATCGCCACTCTCTCTTTCTTAGTGGGTAAATGTACTTTGATCGAATGATACAATGTCACGCCATTTTGAGCAGTTATTTATGATACAAATGTTAGTTGGATGCCAATCTCAACCACTTATAATTCAGACCACTCTTTAGACATGTCTCTTATTATTTTTGATTTTATGCTTTTTTTTTCACTATTAACAAAAATGAAGGCGGTTACTGATGAAATCCCCAAAATGAAGCCGCAAAGGAGTGATATAGCTTCTCCACTTGGCTAACCCGATCTAGAAAATAAGTTTGACTTTTTTTAAACTTATGCAATGAAGTATATGAAACAGTCGATAATTAATTAGGTTTCCATATTGTTTTTCCTCCCCCTCATTTTTTGGAGTTTCGCGCTTCAAAGTAAAAAATAACTAAAAAGGAAAACTAAATTGACCAACATTATTTCGTTGTTTGATGACAAAGATATTAAAGGGTCGTTTTATAACATTGTTATTCTTGTATTATCTTGCTTCTATCGCATTTTCGTTATTATCCACTTTTATTTTTGATTTTTAAGTACGCCAAAGAATATCACTAGAAGAATATTATACTTTAAAAAGAAATGTTGATGGTAAGCAGCAAGACAATGAGCCAGCATATTTACAATAGCCGGCTACTGAAAGGAAAATTAATTATGAGTATCGACTTTTAAAAAGTAGCAAACTAAAATATGTTTCATTTTATCTTGAGTACATAAGCCACTTTGTTCCCTCTTACTAAATAGCCTAAAGCACTTTGATCTTACTATAAAATCAAAAACCGACTTAAAATTTATTAATATGCGTATCTTGTAAAGGGGAAAGACAGATAGGAAAAGAGAGAAAGTAAATCGAAGAAACATAAAGAGATGAGGAGTTTCTTCATTGATTGAGAATTTAAATATTTTCATATCTTTTTTTGTTTTTTTTTCAACTACAAGTTCAACAAAAAGCTAAATCTCTAATTTTTTTTCTGTTCGTGATGAACTTGTTGAATTCTGTCAAAATTTAAGCTTTTTCGTATTAAAATCAAGAAAAGGTAGAAGGGAAATGGTGGAAACACTCGGAATAACTCGGAAAGAATTACCACGTTATGTCAAAATGTCACTAGCATCTGAAACCTTCATTCTACATAAGGTAGTAGATGTAAGACCAAACCACAAAAAAAAGCATTACACTTCTGTCACTCCACTTGTTGACAGGTCCGAACATTATTGGCTCAATTCATTAAATGCACATTTACAATAGTAAAATAATCATGCGTCTTTCATTGCCACGTTTTTTTCTCAAAAGGAGTTTATCTAAAGCAATGATGGTTGTGGATGATTTTACGCGCACAAATGTGTATTTTAAAAAGAGGGTAAATTTACACAAAAGGGAACACACACCCTCTCGCGTTTAACGAGATTGACTGCCCTTCGTTGTCATTTTATGCTTCATTGATTGGCCGGAAAAACCGTTTATGATAATATAACTTTCAGGAACAGTTTTGATTTTTATGCACCGATAGTGAACCAGATGTCTGAAACTTCACTTTGTTCATCCTTGACGAAGGTTGTATACCCCTCTTATTGTTAAAAAAACAATAGATACACAGAAGATATGTTCATCATATGTGAATACAGGTGAGCTTATGCTAAACTTTTTAATTAAATAAAGAAAATAGAAGAGCCTTTTTTTTCAAGTTGATCGTTGCTCATGTCAAAGGCACATCGGGCCGGAACCCAGGGCGAGGGATGCGAACTCAAAGCAAAACCCGGAACGGCTTAATTATAAGTTATTCGATTTTTTATTTAAATACAAGTACATTTCGTACCAAACATTTTCCATCATCAACATTTCAATATACATATTCACTTTCATTTTTTTTAAATCATATTACATATCTCTAATTTATTTGCCACTAATAACATGGATTCTCGATCATCTGGGTTACACTCCTTTGTTTTATTTTGTGTTGTTATCGCATCTCTTGGTGCTATGAACAATGGTTTCAATACCTCTGCATTAAATATTCCCGCTACAGCTCTTACAAATTATCCTGGTGTACCGTTTGGTACCATCACGTATTATAAAAACTCGCCACTTCCTCAATGTATTCCAATGACAGATTGGATTCTGTAAGTAAATACATGAAAAATCCGAAATCATAACATACTCATCCATTTTTTTTAGTGGTGCTGCGACTGGTATGTTTGCCGTCGGTGGTCTCATCGGTGCCATGGTAGCAGGTTACATGGCTCAGAGATGGGGACGTCGTGATAGTATGCTTATAATGAAGGTGACCTTCTTTATTGGTGCCATTTTACTTTCCTTATCTACCGAGCCAGGTCAGTTTGCTGTTGGCCGTATTTTTGTCGGTATTGGTTCTGGTTTCATGACGGTCGTCATCTCCATGTATATTGCTGAGGTGTCTCCTCCTAAATACAGAGGTGCTCTCGGCTCTTGTCTTCAGCTTGCCTTGACCATTGGTATTGTTATCATCGAGTTGATTGGTCTTGGTCTTTCTTCTGCTGCCGGATGGCGTATCGTTGTCATTATCACCATCGTACCTGCCATTGTTCAAATGCTTTGTTTACCTTTCTGTGCCAGATCTCCTCGTTGGTTGATTGGACAAAACCGTATTGATGAGGCCCGTCTCCAGCTTATGCGTCTTCGTAAAGGTGGTGTTCAGGAGGAATTCTCTGAAATGATCTTGTCGTTGACTAAGGGCGGTGCTGTTTCCAATGGAGATAATAAAAAGCAGGTCCCTTCCTTTGATGAAAAGGACTCATTTGAAGGTCTACCTAATGAAGAATATAGTGAAGCATTTGAAGGTGAAAAGGACTTGTCTATCAAACACATTTTCTCGATTCGTGTCTTGGCTATTTTGACTTTAAAGATGATTGTTGTCCACGCCTCCTCTCAGTTGACTGGTATTAACGCTGTTATGTACTACTCTACCAACATTTTCGAAAGCTCTTTTGGCGATGTTGCAAAATATGTCACCATCGGTACCTCTGGTCTTAATGTTGTCATGACCTTTATTGGTCTTTCTCTTATTGATCGTTTGGGTCGTAAGATTTTGCTTCTTATTTCCACTTTTGGCATGTGTATTTGGGCTGTTTTGATGACAATTGGCCTTCGATTCAATATTTCTGCACTTCAAGTTGTTTCTATTTATGTATTTGTTGCTTGCTATGCTATCGGACTTGGTATGATACCCTTTGTTCTTACAGCTGAAGTTTACCCTACTTACGCGGTTTCTGCTGCGTCTTCCGTTGCCTTGGCAGTCAACTGGCTTTGTAACTTTATTATCGGCCTTATTTTCCCTGCTTTACAAAGAGCTTGTGGCCCCTATGTCTTTTTGATTTTCGCAGGTCTTTGTTTAATGGCTGGTATTTTTATGTTGTTCTTTATTCCCGAAACCAAGCAAAAGTCTATTGATGAATTAGGTCGTGAACTTGGTTGGGCCAATATTGATCCTCAAGCCATCATTGCTGGTAAAAAATAAAGAACCATTTTTATTATAGTAATATCCCTTATTCTTATTTCCTTTATTTCTTATATGCACTTTCACTGTATTTTTATATTCTTTTATCATTTCCCTTGTATTTTGTTAATAACACCTTTAAATAAACCATTAAACAAAGAAATCAATCATGGTGTAGTATTTTTTTTATATTTAAAATTAAACTTTATTTATCATGATATCATATCCTTTAATATCATTTTATCTTGTAACAAATGTAGTTTGAAGAGAAGGATGAACCATCTGCATTTGTATACGTCCGTTTTTATCCCTGGATAATTCAAATCGGAAAGTTCGTTTTGAGTTATCTGAATGTATACGAGTTGATGTAAGCAAGACAAATGCCCATTTGCTCTGCACTTGTTTAAGTTTATTCATCATTGAAGTAGTAAGCCCCTTTCCATCAACCATAACCCAAAGTATATGCTCTTCAACATGCGTCTCCAGCCAGTGCTCCAAGCCAAGAATAAGGTTGCGTAATGTGTTTCCAGGTTGGAATAGGTGGAATCGCTCATCTTGGATTTCGCCAAACCGCTCATCCAGATCGATCAACATGATGCTGCTGGTGGGTGCTTGGCGTAGCGTATAGGATGCAATCTGATGCATAATCCACGACTTGCCACTTCCTGATTGTCCAATAAATTCGATCGAGTCACCAGGACCAAGGCTTCTTCGCGAATCTTCCTCTCCCCACGACAAAATGCTTTGATTCATCTCATGGAAGGGAAGCGGAACACGCAGTTCAGATTGGAGACTTGCCATGGTCTAACTGGATCTGATTTGATCAATCATTCCAACTTCCATTTTTTTTATTCAAAAAGATACAACTTTAATAAACAAAGATACGTACAGTTAGGGCTGATTCATGTTTAACAGACGAAAGAAACTGTGTGATAAAAGGCATGGAAGAGAAAAGTTTAAAAGTGAAAATAAAAATAAAATGCGAAAATATTAATTTTGAACAAGTCAAAATGCAAAAGTTGATCATATGACATAATTTAAGGACTATTTTTTATCCGGACTGTTTCTGACATAAAGCAAGTGAAAGTGTATTTTTTACAAGGGACATTGTCATCGATAGAAAGTATGATAGATAGAGCAGTTCATTTATTATTCAAGTGGTTTAAAGTTAGAGCTTCCATCGGTCAAAAATATTGACAATAGGTCAATAACCAGCTCTTCGAGAGAAGTGCAGATCAACTGCATATAGTTCTTATTCGGCCTTGGACTGTGCAAATGAGGGTAGTTCATTTCTTGCAAAAGTAAACTCCCAGCAAGAATTCCATTAACATTGCTGCTGTAATACTGAGGGATTTTACTGTCATTTATAACGAGTTTAATATGTGTTCCGCCATCATCAATATCTCCCCGCAGTTGAACTTTAGTTATAAAAAAAATACTGGCTTTGATTGTTTTATTTAATATAATTGTTTAATGCAAAAGACAATATAATGCACGTACAATAGAACAAAATAAAAGGGAACTTCAATAATAAAAATAAAATATGTAATATTGTGTGATATCAATACACTCTATAAGTTGCAAGTCAAAACTTACAACAACCAACTCTCCAAGTCATCATCTTTTTCATTGTAAAAAAAGACCAATACCAACCAACCAAAGTATTGTATTCTCTACTTTCAAAATTGGAACCATCCATCTCACTCTGTAAATGTCGGTGACGTGGAAACCACTTCTCTACTTCCCTTAGGCAGAATATTAAATAATTGGACCCACCTACATGCTATAACGTGTTACCTTCGAAGGCAACCGTTAGTGATGTGGAATCCACTTCCCGTAAAGCAAACCACAAGCCATTCCAATTGTGTATGGGGGGTTTGACATCTATCCGAGGGTAGAAGAATACAAAACTTTACCTGACCAATACGATTTTACCCACAAATAAAAGAGCCAAACCCGAGTAGTAAACTCTTGTTCATTTCAACTCTTTTCTCCATATTGTATATAAACCACTTTCGGTTTTGTTTTTTTTTCTTTTTTTTTTGTTCCCTTTTACCTGTTTTTTTTTGTAAATGTAATATATTGTTGCATCGTCAAAAGTAGTTTTTCGGTGTTTGCACTGAGCATTTTGGGTATTTGAGAATATACAAAAGTAGACCAGTGCCTGTGAATGTAGATAACCGGTATTTTTTGTAGTAGTATTTCCCCATGTTAACCAAGCATTGTTTCTTCACTCCAACTTTGCAGTTGCATTGTTTTTTCCAAAATACTTTTGCACCTTAAGAACCCATTTTTTCTGTTATCAGAAAGTTTTCCGTGCCCACCAGACACAAGAAATATCTAACAAGTGCACCCCAATCTCCTTAACAAAAAATAGATCCCGTTCTCCTTATCAAAAAAGAGATGTCTATAAGGGTATATAGTGGATATATGGGGTATGAGTATATGTAGTGTCTATATGGGTATATGAGGCGGGTATATGGTTGTGTTGTTTCAAAATTGTCTATATACAAAGTACAGCGGCTATATATATGTACAAGTGTGTGCTGATATTTACAAAGGGGAAATAATATGTACAGGGTAGAATCACGTAAAATAGTGCAATTGAAGCTAGGGGAACTATGTACAATGAAGCCCACCAAATCCATACTTACCTACTCCACAATCCATGCCCAAATCCACAAAAGAGGGATATAACCAGCCCACATGAACTTACCAGCTCTGTAAAGAAGACCCCCCAGTAGAGAATGAGTGATCAACCCAGACAACCAATGATCCCAGGAACATATCCAGGTGAAGTTACTGCGTCATTTGGCACTAACTAAACTCCTCCCTGTTACTACGCCTGACCTTGCAATCCTCGGACACAAGTACCCATTTGGACCATCTCTTTCAAAATAAAACGGGAAAGAGATGTCCTGAGTACCTTTTGTAATCCTATACAATGGTGTGAAAGCATAGCAGGAAAGAGCACAACTAGTAACCAAGATCAACAGTAACATACCTAGAGATGCTCTGAAACCAAAGGAAGTCCAGGTCGACCAAACGTTCTCTACCGGAAAGAGTCCTCCTTGCAGAAACTGGTAAGCTCGGGCAGCGCACCCTCAATTGCTTCAATGAACACGGAATGCTTCGTAGGCGTCTTCGGGAACTGGTGAGCTATTTTTTTTGGTGTTTTTTGTTGTTTTTTCGAGTTTTTTTTAATATTTTCAGTGTTTTTTGTATTTTTGAGATTTTTTAAACTTTTTTGGTATTATTGTGCTGTACTTGAACAAAATTGTGGCGAAGAACAAAATTGCGACCTTACAAAATTGACTCCAGTTCCTCTTCTGGGTAGCGTGATCAGTAGTAAGAGGAAAAGTATCCTAGATGATTGGATCGTCTATCGATGGGTTCCATGGTGGTGGTGGTGGCTGACATAGCACATGGAAAACCACATATCCATGAGCTAGGCCAGAGTTGGTGCGGGTTCAAAGGTGGTGGTGGTGGAGGAGGAGGAGGAGGAGGAGGAGGAGGAGGAGGTTTTTTGCTCATGAACCATATAGTGAGCAACAAAATTGACAAAAAATATGCTACCCCAATGCCGAGACTGCTACCACTGTGGCCTGTGGTAGTTGGGGCCGACTTGGTCGGTACATCCTTAGAAGCGGTGGCTGGTGGGTCGGAGGGTTCGGAGGAAGAGGGTGGTGATTCACCAGGGGAATCGGTAGAGGAGGAAGAGGCTGAAAATTCGGAAGTTGCTGTGGGTGAATCACTAATATTATGGTCGGCATTGGTGGTAGCATCTGCTGGTTCAAAACTATGAACGCTTTCAAAAGCGTTCAGGATATCTTCGTAAAGATCAAAATTGTATGTGGTTTCAAAACTGTTTTGTTCAAAATTGTAGGTCGCTTGTTCAAAAACTTCGCCAAAAATGTAGTTTGATAAAGATGTAGTAACTTGGTAGCTGAATAATAAAGTGATTGTTGCTAAAAGAGCGGTTACTAAAGAAAGAAAGAAAAGTGCCAAAAAAAAAATTTTTTTTTATACTAAAAATGGCCTTTGACAGAAATGAAAATAAGTAGATTCAAAGACATGGATGTTCATATGTTTGCATGTGCCTTGGCATCTGGACACAAAGCATGTAATTTGTTCAACTTCCTTAAAAGTAGTACATACTTTTTTTCTAGCGCCTTTCTAAAAACATTCAAAAAAATGTAACAATCAAGGGAGTTGCATAATCAAGATCCACTGCTGAATGGTTTACATCGATTACTGCTTACATTGGTTATTCCTCTTTATTCCATTTGCTCCATAGTTCTCGTGTGCTTGAACACTTACTGTGGTTCAGTAACAAAAAAAAAAAAAACGATTGCGTCATTATTTTTTAGTAAAAATAAAAATAAAAATAAAAATATTTTTTAGCAATTCCTTTTTTTTTCACTTTGATTTCATTCAATTTGACATACAAATAGGTAAGTGTCGTTAATTGCATATACCATGTTGTAGTTGGGGCTTCGTACTGATAAAAAAAAAACCAAGATTAATAGACAATAGCTTCACTGTGTTGACCTGCTGCGCTTCACTTTAGTGTCATTCAACTTGACCTACAACAAGATAAGTGTTGTTAATTGTATATACCGCGTTGTAATTGGCGCTTCTTGTTAACAGTAAAGCAAGATTAATAGACAATAGCATCGCCTTGTTGGCCTCATTTGCATTTCCAGGTAATAAAAAGTCTGGGCAAACACGTATTACGAAGGTGACTAGCAATAGGATCCTTCCAGGACTTGCCTGGTTGTGGTTAAACCGTCGCTGCATTGCCTTGCTGTCACAGGTCAGGTCCCTGGGTGACAACCCATGACAAGGTACCTACATACAGACTAAGTTAAAGGAATCAGTGATTGCGTTTCAGCAGCCAATGCAAATGGAAGAACCTGGACACAAAATGGTCTAGTTACATGTGGGTCACCTTGTAATCATATGTACACTTCTGTTATGGAAGTGGAATGGCTTGGGGTATGTCGGCCTCATTGCATCAAGGTTCCTGGGCAGGCATGTATTATGAGGTAGAACTGCTCTTCTTCTGCTTCTAGGGATTCCTACTGTACTGTTGGTATTGGTTCAGAGCTGCAATGGAAGAATTCGGGTACATAATCTGGTTGCGGATGGCGATTCTCAGA
>VCJJ01001969.1:802-12191 GCA_024139415.1 Backusella tarrabulga
ACCAAAAAATTGGACCTTTTGTAACGAGAATGATTTAGTAAAGCATGATCTTCCAACAATGAAAACGCTAATACTTTTTTTTTCATTGATAATGCTAATATACAAAATTGAATCAAGAACACAATAGTGTTTTCATAAACCGTTTGACTTTGAGCACAATATATAATCTGAAGAGCCTTTTATGACTAAATGTTTTAAATGAGTGTTCTCAAAGGTATGATTGTGGTCGGCATAAGTTTCGACCGAATTATCATGCATTTTGCTTTCTTCTTCTTCACTATTACTGCATTCAGTGTCATATTTGATGTTATTCTCATTATTGCTTTCATTGACCAATCCATAACTTGTTGGTAATCTTGGGATATACCTTGTCCCCATCGATACAACCAACCAACTTGCGCCTGTGAATCAGCATGATCTTGGAGTGCTGCTTTATAAAACCATGCGAATGCTTTCCCGTATTCTTTCTTCTTGTAATAAATATCACCAATTTTATAAAGTGTCTCTGCATCATTCACTCTCGCTTTTTGAATCTCTTGTTTTGTTATTGTAATACCATCCTCTTTATTATTTATTATATTTCGCGTTAATGAGTAAGCTTGTTTTCTGAAATGATGTGGTTCGAATGAAAGACTTACCTTGTAATACTAGAAATAGTTCAGGGCCAGTGTATTGTCTATCGACATTATTTTGACTTTTTCTAAGAAGTTTAGAATTTCTTTGACTGTGGGAAATGAGAAGTGAAAAGAGGGACAAATAAAAATGAAAAACATGAAAACCTTTTATATGGTGGCACCTACTCAAGATTAGATCTTTAATAAAAACAAAAGTTACGCGAACACAGCCCACTTAATTTTATGCTGCTTTATAAACTTAGTTATTCAAAGGAAAAGCATTACATTGATTAAAAAAATATTTTATCAATATACAAATCATGGCTTTTATCAAGCTCGTTAGATATAATAAAAAAATAAAAAAAATAAAACCTACTTGAGTTCTAGAAGGTATCATGACCATATAAAAGTGTGCCTTAATAAAGTAAGGTAAAATTTTGGATTTTGCGGATACTAAAGCCAGAGATCGAAGTACGTTTATTGTATCGTTAAATATCACAATACTAACAAAAATGCAAAAAAATTAAGTTGAAAGATTATACAAAATAAGATACTATGCTGAGCTTTGAACGATGAAAAAAGCAAGTGACTCGAGAAAGAAAAAAACTAACCAATCCGAAGGTTGGAATGGACGACAATCCCGAAAATGACATTAGCTATGCTTCATCCGACAATACCAGTGATAATGAACGCGATATAAACTATGTCACAGAATGTAGTGATATATATAATGAAGAGAACCATAAAGATACTTGTGAAAAAATCTTGTAATCTCTCTTTTAGCCGAAAATGTTGGCATTTTTTTTTCACATCCATTTTGTGACATAATGTTAGTCTCCATAAAAGATACTTTGATTAACTAATATAGTAGTCCGATTTTTTTTACATGGCTTTAAATTCTTTTAAGAATAAATAAATATATTAGACACTTTCTCGAATACGTTACTTATCAGGTCATTAATATCTATTACTATGACAAAAACATGCAAATTTTTATATAATTTATCCCCAGTTTTTTTCTTTAAAAAAAATGTTGGAGACAAATCTGATAAATATAAATACAACTCGTATTGTAGCATGCTAATATAGAATGGTATGGTAGCAATATTGTTGAAATTAAATAGCCAATATTGGAAAAAAGCGCATAAAAGGACTTTATATCTATATATATATATGTAATGGCAGAATTTATCCATCTTGATCACACTATTTCTTGAGAGGTGTTATACATACATGAACCAAGCTGTAAGTCTTTTGCCTAAAAAAAAAAAAGGAAAAGAAAAAACTTTGAAACTTTTGGATAATAGGATTTGCTATAATAATAAAACAGAAAAATGAAATCAATGCCCTGAATTCCCTTATCCGGGAAACAGAAATAAGGTTGGTCGGCATTGAATGAGAAAGCATTCTCTCTTGTTCCTGAATCGATATTTATTTTGAGATATCAAAACAGATCATTAGACAATAAAAAGGATTCTGATTAGACTTTTGGCTTTTTTTTGTTTCGTATTTTAATTTGGATGCACATTTAGCTGTTGCGGGTAAAAAAGAAACTCGAATTGAAAAATGAAGAAAAAAAAAGTCAGGGTGCATATTTACTTTTTTGAGATGATTTATAAAATTTATATGAATGATATCAAAGCAAGGTTGATATGTAAATGTAATGCATTTACATATATCATACTGGCATTTCCAATTATACATGATGAAGTCTATAGTTCTATACGGTTTCTTCACATTTATTTTACTAACAAAAAAGACTATGCTTCTTTGATTGTTTTTATATCTCCATTTAAACGCGTTTAAATGGATCCTCTAGCGCTATTGCTAATAGGAGGGTATTCATGATTGAATTATTTATTGCATTTCACTATAAATAAATAAGTGAGAAGGCTGAAAAAAAAAGAGACAGAAATGCATGTGGAAAATAGGCATATATCACATTTCAAATGAGAAGAGCTTATTTATTTAAAGTTATACATGTCTT
This sequence comes from Backusella tarrabulga, assembly GCA_024139415.1. NCBI lineage: Eukaryota > Fungi > Mucoromycota > Mucoromycetes > Mucorales > Backusellaceae > Backusella > Backusella tarrabulga. The sequence continues at coordinate 3,404 of VCJJ01001969.1, forward strand.
CACGAAAAAAAAGTAAGACCCTTCATTTAGAATGTCTTGATCAAATGCATTCTAGAATCCCAAAAAGTATTGCGTGATCTTCAAAAATCAATCCCATTTAACCATTGGAAAAAGAGAGAGTAAAAAAAACACAGACTGTTTTTATTTTTAAAAAATACCATTTATAGGCAAATTATAAAGTGCTTTCTAATATTTATGCGTCATAATAAAACAAACAAATTCTATATGCCTTGCTTAGAGGGCTATAAATATCTTTTTACAATTCCAAAATGGTAAAATTATAATTCAGCACACAAACACCCTTTCTCTATACCAAAAAAGAGACATTTTTTATCATTATCTATAATTAAGATTATGATTTATGATCATGTCCATCGTCATTGATAATAACAAACTAAAATAGTGACGAAAGAGGAGACGGAGAGAGTAAATAAAACTGCTTTCTGTAAAAAAGAATAAACAAAAAAGTGATGTTTTATCATTTTCGGAATTAGCAAATCTAATTTTTTTTTCTGGTACACTTTAAAAACCTTGGAATAACCTTCACACTGTTTATACGAAGCATTTCAACTAAGAAAAAAAAACCTTAAAATTATATTAAAAGTTTAAAGTGAATTGATTCAAGATGCCATATCAAAAGAAGAAAAAGCACGATTGTAAATATTTATACAAAAGTTAATACCAGCCAATGTTCAAATGGGAATTTCGTTCATACAAAATAGGGCTGCATAACTGACAAAAAGGTATTTTTAGGCATTTAAGCTGACGATGTTCCCGGTTGGTTGACTCTATTTTTTAAGGTAATAAATACTTTTTTTTTATCGTTGGATCTGATGATCCTTTTCTCATTATTTGTTCTTAAGCTTGACCCAAAAAATTAAAAACATATTTAAAAAGATATAGACCAAATAACAATTGTACTCTCTTCATCTTGACATTATTTCCATCTTGTGAATTCGTTTTTGATAACAACAAAGGGGTTTGGCGGAGTGGAAGGGGATAAAAGCGGAGAGAGAGAGCAGCAGCAAAGTGTTATAAACAATGCGTAATATCCTTTTTTTAGTTCGAAACTCTTGACAAGAGAAAAAATATGAAAGAGGAAAATAAGTTCTTATGAAATCTTTATCCTTTTAAGGCTATTTTATTATTTTTAACCAATCAGGATCGTTTCAGGAAAGCGAATCTAGCCCTTCTTTAATTTTAATTTGATTATGCTCAGAGTGAGCTATCTCTCTCTCTCTCTCCCCCTTTTAGGCTAAGAAACGTTTAGGAGGGTTGAACTCATTCTTTTTTTTTATATTATTACTTTATTTTGTTTAAACGGAAATGTCGACACAAAGACCCATTGCAGCTACATTTGATTTACTTGCCAAGCAATTAAAGGGTAAACAGAAACGCCTTGGCTTTTTTCTCTTAGCAACCTTGGCACGTTTTTTTATTTTTTTATTTTGGTTTGTTTTTTAACTTTTTTTTTTTCAATACAATACAGAAAACCCTGTAAACTGGGCTTTACTTGGTGTAAGTACAATATACAAGAAAGGTGATATACTCCGCATGGCAATTAAAAAAAAAAGGGATTGTATTTTGGGTTGGTTAGGTATTTTTCTATATGGTAAAATCGTATGCAACACCCAATCATGTATACACAAAGGAAGCAGAACACCCTGAGGTATTGGTTTTCCGTAATTACACGCCAGTGGATTTATTGCCCTTTGATGGAAATGGAGCTGATGGACGTATTTTAATGGGCGTAAATGGCTCCGTCTATGATGTGAGTAAAGGAAGAAACTTTTATGGACCAGGTAATTATAATTTGTAATTTAATAATAATAAAAAACGGGTCATTAATCATATTTTTTTATTAACCTAAAAATGTATAAAGGGGGTCCTTATGCTAATTTTGCAGGACATGATGCTTCTCGCGGATTGGCGAAGAATTCGTTTGATATGGACATGCTAGTCGATCCAAATGGCCCTATTGATAAGCTGGAGGAACTTGCAGCAGATGAATGGGAATCGCTTAGAGATTGGGAGGTAAGCATGGCGCTCAATGACAGTGGCATCATATATTGATTGTTATGGTTATTATTTATAGCAACACTTTGCAACCAAGTATCTTTTGGTTGGTAAATTAGTAGAAAACCAATAATAAAATGGCGCAATTCTGTTACAAAAACGGGAGTTACTCTCTTTTTTTTTGCCACCAAATATTTGTTGTGTCTTTAGTTTGTCAAGATGAACAATGTCAATAACAAAAAGTATATATTTAGTATGCTTTTTTTTAATTTTCTTTTTTTTTCTTTTTCTTCATCATTTTTTTGAAATAAGAATTAAAAAAAACAAGAATACTTTTTGTTCTTTCCATATCTCTTTTTCTTTTTTTTTTGTATCATAACATTTACCATATATTTCATACTTTTTTTTCATCATCATCATCATCATCAACAACAACAACATGATCAAGACACTAGGTAAACCATTATAAACCTACTTTATTAAATATACATATAATATTCATGTCTGTTCTCCTCCATTTCAGATACCTCAAGCTATATCATGCAATTACCGGATGAACTTCAAATAAAAATTCTTGGTGAACTGCCTGTGCAGGATCTTTTAAAATCAACTACAGTAAGCATCCCTTTTATATTACATTATATTAGTGCTATTCAATACTAATGGTATTTCATAAAAACAGGTGTGTCGTAAATGGAATCAGTTGGCATTTGATGGCACTTTATGGACTACTATCGATGTGCATCCCTTTTACAAAACAATCCCTACGGATTACATCATAAAACTGATCAAATCCGCCGGTCGTTTTTTAAAAACTGCAAACTTTAGGTAAGGCTTTTTTTTTTTACACTTGTAAAGAGTTTCATAAAAAAAAAAAGAGTTTTTCGTTTTTCCTCTTTGCTGAGTTTTATTTATCAAAAATAGAGGATGCATTCAGCTGACAGGCCATGCATTAAAGTTAATGTCAGAGTACTGTCCCAACCTTCAAGTGCTTATTCTTAAGGACTGCAAAAACATATCCGAATCTAGTCTCGTCCATCTCTTCCAAAAACAGCACATTACGCAAAACTTGCGCGTCTTGGATGTCTCCAACTTGGACATCATCCAGGATCGTGTTTTACTGCCACTCCGATTACCAAACCTGGAAAAATTAAATATAGGATGGTGCAAAAACATGACAGGCCCTGGCCTCATCCCCTTGCTCGATTCCTGCTCGTCTACATTACGCTTCCTCAAACTCAATGGATGTCCTCAACTGGATAATGACACGGCAGCAGCCGTTTTTGGTCGTCAGCTGCCCAACCTGAGTCATTTGAGTCTGGCCTCCTGTACCAGTCTAACAGATGATGGTCTTTTTGAGTTTTTAAAAAGTAATGATGATACCAACTCTCATAGTAACATCACACACCTGAATCTATCCAACTGTGCCCGTCTTACTGATGTATCGCTTCGTCACATCTCGCTCTATCTACTGAAATTGACGCATCTTGAGGTCGCCGGCTGTGTGCTTATGACCGATCAAGGCTTCTGCTACATGTCGCCGCGCTTGCGCACACTGGTACATCTCGACCTGGAAGATTTACAACAGATTACGGGCATCACGGTTCGATCGGTGGCAAACCACCAAGCCAACCTTGAGCGTCTCAGTCTTTCCAACTGTACCCAGATCTTTGATGATGCTATCCATCACTTGATCTTACACGGCACCTGTCATAAACTCCAGCACCTTGAGCTTGATAATTGTACTGTCACTGACCAAGTCCTCAACACGATTGCCATCCATCTTGAACAAAAGCAAAAGAAGAAGCAGCAGCAGCAGGAGATGCTCCTCTCGTCGATCAACATGACGGATTCCAATATCAGTTTCTTTTCCAGCCACAGCCAGGAGCCTCCCATCAAGATGATTGAGTGTCGACCGATGAGCGTAGAGGTGTTGGACTGTAACAACATTACAGAACTCGGTGTGCGCACGGCACTCGCAAAGGCAGGACCATTGCTTACTATTAAAAGTTTCTATTCTTTTAAAACACAGCAGGAGCTTGTTGAGCAAGAGCAAAATGTATCATTAGAAAATAGTAGTAGATCTTTACGTTCCGTATCTAGAAGAAACGGTGCTGCAGGCCAGCCTTCAGCAGCAGGTTGCATTATTCTCTAAAAACAGAATTCATTCCCACTTTGTACAGTTGTTTTGACCCGTTTGAAATGGGGCAGGTTTTAACTCTGTCTTTATTTATTATCCCCCCAAACCCCTTTTTGTATTGAATATGTAATAATAGAAACACACACAAATATATGAATATTAAATATACTTTAATAAACTTTATTCCCCCACTCTTTTGATATATTGTGTTTTTCCAAATTAATGAGAAAAGTTCTAGTTATTCTAGGTTAAGGGAGGTTAAGCTTTTATTATTAACCCACATCCGAAAAACAGACATTTTGTTCTTTAATAGCCCTTAACTCTACTGATGAATTTTTCCAATTCTTGGTATCTACAATATGGATTGTCTTTGTACGTGGATGGGTTTTTTATTTTATTTCTCATCAATTTGTAATTTTTTCTCAATTTCTTGGAAAAAACAGTATCACCTGATACTCTTATTATTATTAGTATTATTTTCACTTGTTTGAATGCACGCTCATATACTAGATACACCCCTTATATTCTCTACATGTGTTGTTTACCAAGTTTTATGGAAAAAAATAGAGTTCATACTACATAAAGTCATCATATAAGAAAGAATAAAGTGATAAGAATAAGAATAAGAATAAATAGGAATATAGAATATAAACTATAGAGTATAAAATAGTAGAGTGGTAGAAAGAATAAAAAAGCATCTCTTTTTAACAATAAGTTTAACAACAGCCACCTGATCCATTGACTTTAGAAGGAGCTGCTTGATCCAATTTCACTTCTTCTCTTTGACGGGTTTGCTGAGCCTGTTGGGTGTCAATCAATCTCTTTTTAATGTCCCTGGAAATGATGATAGGATGTTATTATGCAATAAAAGAGAAGTTCCCAGCTTATTTACCTTGCTAAATCAAAAAAGGCCCCTTCAACACCAACATTTGCCTTTGCACTTGTTTCCATAAATCGAATGCCTAATTCAGCTGCCAAGGCTTCACCTTGTTCTTTCGTAACAACCTATTTTATATAAAGCATCAGTATTTGGGCCTTCTCTATCAAACGAAACACTTACTCTTTTATCTTCCACATCACACTTGTTGCCAATCAAGATCTTATTCACGCCTTCACTGGCGTGTTGCTCAATATTGGAGAACCAGTTTCTAACATCTTGTTGTATATCTTATAGTTAGTCTCAAATAAAATAAAATAAATAAAAAGAATATTTCTTACTTCCAAAGGATCTCTCATCTGTAGTGTCATAAACCAAAAGAATGCCCATAGCACCACGATAATAAGCTGAATAACAAGAGTCAGTTAAACCATTTCACTTGTTATTCCAAAAACAAAATACCTGTTGTGATGGTGCGGAATCTTTCCTGACCAGCTGTATCCCAAATCTGCAACTTGATACGCTTTCCATCAAGCTCAATGGTACGAATTTTGAAATCAATACCAATGGTTGTAATGAAGGAGGGTGTGAACGAATCATCAGAAAAGCGAAGCAACAAACAACTCTTTCCAACACCTTTTTATCTGTTAGCGTTTTAAAGCAGGAGGTTTTTTCTTTTATATAATACCTGAATCACCAATAAGTAAAAGCTTAATTAAATAGTCATAGGAAGCACTCTTGGCGGTTGCCATATTGTATATATATAAGTTATTAAAATATAAATAAGAAAAAAAAAGAAAAAAGAAGGGCTTTTTTTTTTTATTTGTTTATCATTTTTATGATAAAAATCACAGACTTTCAATCCATTTTGCTCAAGTTCACGTAGGTTTGGACTGGCACGTGATCATTTAAGATAAAGTGCAACTAGATGACATTTGACCAGAGCAGAGAGAGAGAGAGAAAAGAGAGAGCTTTCGATGCATTTGTACAGTAGATTACTGCTACTTGTTGCCATCGGTAATGTTAGTGAATTAAAATGGCCCGCATATCCACAAGTTACGCCAACAGTCTATTGTGAGAAAGGGAAATAATGCTCACTCTTTCTACATGTTACAAAAACCTTGTAATGTGGATAAGGGCATCTCCTCGAGTTGGATAGTACCTTTCTCATTTCCCTTTTTTTTCCCGGGGGAAACCATTTTTATTATGCCTGTTTTCATCCAATTCAATCAACACGCCTCTTTTTTTTCTTTTGACTGACTGTTTGTTTGTTTTTATTATTAAAAGAAGTTTGATGTGAATAGACGGGAAACCATATTTGGTAATTTTCGCATGAAAACAAAAAAAAAAGGTGATCAAGTCTTTATGTTTCGTAAAATGTCTTGCTTCAAAAAGGCCTGTCAGCCATTGTGCAATAGAGAATTGTATTAAAGTTTCGAAAATCCCGTTTTAATTCTGTTTTTCTGCGTGTTTTTAATATTGGTGTTTTTTGTGAAACCTCAAGATTATGTCAGTGTTTTGTTGCTTTGTTTCTTTTTTTCTGTTTTGTTCTTTTTTATATTTTATTTTCCTTCTTCTCTCTCTTTTCTCTCTTTATTTATTAAAAAAAAATGACAAGTAATACTATTTATGCAGATACGTTTTTTGTAAGTGAAAATAGAAATGGTGCACCTTTCATAAAAGGACAATAACCAAAATAAAACAGACTAAAAAACCACACGAAAGTATTTCCATTGTGGAGGAGAGGCTAAAGGATGCAATGGCATTCGACATTGAATTTGCCGAGTACTTTAAAGAACGGTAAAACACTTGTCAAACAGTTTTGATAGAATAGGCTGCTTATTTTCTTTTCGCTACAAAAAACACAGAGCACAAATTGAAGAACTTTATGCCAAAAACCTGATGAAAGCATCCAGAAAACTGTTTACAATGGATAAAAGTATCGTGGGGCAAGTATAATATATAAAATAATGCTTTGTCAGCCATGTTGTATTCACTCGCATGATGTCTAGTCATTTTGCACCCGTATGGGAATCTTTAATAAATGAATTCACCCAAGTCGCAAATCTTCATTCACAAATGGCTAGTCGTATTACAGAAGAAATCGAAAAACCACTAAGACAATCTCCAAGTCCAGATGATTATCAACGATTACAGCAGGTACACAACTTGTGCGGACTGGTGTTTTTTATTAAAATGGTATATTAACTCAAGTAATTATTAGCTTGAATCCAATATACATTCAAGTGATTCACACAAGGTAAATACATACAGAAGCATGTGTTTATTTATTTATTCATGTTTCTTCTTTTTCTTCTAGAATAGTTTATTATCTGTCAAGGGTTCTATTTTTAAAAAGTCATCATCGGGATCTAAATCCTCGTCATGGCAACAAGAAGGTTTAGAATATTTACAGGTGAAATAGAAATTAGGAGAAATATTGTATATAAAAAAAATAAATATTTACTTATAACTTAGTTGCATCAAAAATTGGATGAGGCACGCTTAACCAGACTAAAAACATCAACAGAATCATTTGAGCAGATACAATCTGATGTATTGATGAAGAGAGTTGAAGTAAGTTCATATATAAACAAAGGGTTCATGTCTTTAGAAATTAAAATATGCACATAGATGGCAAACATCACTATGTCTGCTTCTGAAGTCTTTGATATCCAGTATGACATCAATGACTTTTGTCAAGAAAGAGGAAAGGAATTAACATCGGGCAAATTAAAGCACGATGCTCCAGTGCGTTCAACCAGTGAGGATAATTATCATCCAAATCAACAAACAAATACAACACGCCCCAGAGCCGCCACAATGGATTCATCGGATACTCGCCGTAGTGGTGGTAGAGCAAGTAGAAGTAAATATATATATTCTGGGTTAAAGAGTCGAATAGTATTAAAATATGTTTTTTATTTAGTTAAATCGGTGTTTATGAAAAAGAAGAAGCATGAAAAATTGGATTACCAGTAAGTAGGGATGCATCGTAATGAAGTGGGGGGGAGACGATTTACTGAGAAAGTATATATCTACTAGGTCCACACCTGAAAATTCAATTCATCAAGTGACTTATGATGACACATATGTACCAGCATCACAACAAGATACACCGATTGACACGAGTGGTTCGAGTGAATTACCAATAATACCTGTCGCATCGCCATTCATGAAGAGTGCATCATTGACAAATGTAAATATCTTTTCTTTTATGATTATATCAGAACGTACAAATTATAATTTTTTTTTTGGTTTTTTAAATATAGTCACCTTTGGTTGATACTGAAGGATTTTCTATACCGGACTCAAACAGACACAAATTTCCAGGTGCATCAGATGTTTCTTCTCAAAATACTTCAGAGGAGATTGATTCAGACTATCAAAGGTAAAAAGAGATGTCTATTTATATGGACTTATTTAATTTAATGATTTTCTTTTTCTAGCTTTCAACAATCGCAAAAGTTACAAATCAATATTACTGATCAGATTGTGAAGGAAGGAGATAAGGAAACAAGTGCATCATTTAATAGAATGGCATCTATTCTAAGAGAGGTAAAAGATATAACTGTATAAAAGGAATGCATTCATTCATTCATTTTTTTTAAAAAAAAAAATCAGAAAACACCAACGGTAAGCAGAAAAGCGCGTGGTAGAAGAGAGTAAGTTTTATACATAAAACATGATGATAGACAAATGCTCATAAACATAAATCTGATATAGTACAACATCGCGTGCATTTACAGACTCAA
>VCJJ01001971.1:0-18478 GCA_024139415.1 Backusella tarrabulga
TGTTCTGTAAACTATTTATTTTATTTAAAAAGGGGAAAAATAAAATCTTTTTCCTTTTTCCTTTTTCCTTTGAGTTGATCATCAGGTGGTATTTGATGACGTAGTTTTACAGCTTTTTTCAATTTTTCGCATGAATCTATTAAAGGCAAGTGGTTTTTATATTTATTTTACTATCGTATTACAAATAGGGAGATGGATCAATATAAATAAAGGTGTTCATGAACTGAATGCTTTATTAAGGCAAACCTCACTACAATGGTTTCAAGCCAAATCATGACCTTAATGTTTAAGGGTAAAATTAATAAGGGAGAACAGTTGATTAAAAGCTTTTTTCTAAATTTAGACCATATTTTGTTCGGGAACATGACTTCCACTGTTTAATTTTGTTCAAATCGTGTATTCCCTCCGAGATTTCCGATCTACTACATCAACATGCTGTTACAACTATCCAAAATTTGATGTAATGTGTTTATATTTTATCATATGTTTTGTTCATAAAGCTATTTATTTTTTTTAAGCACATAATATTAAAATAAAAACAACTAAATGATCAATAGCTTGGTGCTAAGAGACGATGAATTAGAATGTAATGGTGATGACAGCAATCTTATTGTTCGGTAAAATACCAGTGGTAACGATCGCATTTCATGTAGCACGATGTTCTTCATTTTTTTTTCTTTTTGGTAGCACAACTGATGAAAATGTGTCCAAGCGTTGGTGTTATGCCAACCTCGCTTGTTCCATACGAACTAAAATGGAAAGTTACATTGTAGATCTCTCCCTCTTTTGTTTAATTGTTTAATTGTTTAATTTTCCATTGCAATTGGATTTTAGTGCTTAATTGAAAACAAAAATGATTATTGTTATAATCATTTTTCAGATTTATTTTGTCAATTTTTGAGAGGAAAAGGAGAAAAAAAGGTTTTTGAGGAGATATGAAGTATGAGTAAAAGAAATATGGAGGTCATATTTTTTTAGAAAAATTAGAATGAATAATAGCACTTTTTTTGTCATTTTTATGGGAGAAGTGATATGTATATATACATTATCAATCACCATGTGGGTTATACAAAAGAGGAGAGTAAGAGAGTGGAAAACAATACATTATATAAATCTATTTGCAGGCTAAAATTGGACGTCTGCCGGAAGGTAGAGAAGTTGCATTTCCTGCAGGGCGTCTAGAGGGAACTACGGATGGTCTTTCGGGTTGGGATCGAATAGATCTTTTTTGGGTAGAGTCAACTACTGATCTCAATGTGCGGGAAGTATCTTTGGTAGCTGGTACAATGGATTTGCGAGAAGATGGGGTATGCTTGGTGTTTGTCTTTGTTGATCCAGAAAGAGTCGACTTTCTAGAAGATGCTGTAATTGAAGTTGAAGATGCGGTGGAAGAAGTTGCAGGAGATAAAGCGGATGTATAAGAGTTTTTTGCAACTCTCGGTACAGTAGATGCCTTTGTAGATTGTCTTGTAGGGAGCTGCTGCTTTTTAATAGTTGCAATTTCTTCTAATGCCTGATCAAGTTTAGCTTGCATTTCTTTTTTGGAATCTGCAGCTTCCTTTGTTTGTTTGTATTGAAGGGCTTTAGTTTCTTGCAGCTCGTCTAAAACACATGCCATCATATCTTCTAAATTCTTTCGAGCATTAGCTTCTTTTGTGATGCGGTTTTCGAGAGGTTGAATCTGAGTAAGAGCAGTGTTCATTTTATCTTCGTAGGTTTGGCGCATGCGAACTTCTTGCTCCAATCTATCGTATAATACTTTTTGTTGCTGATCCATCAACACTGTCATATCTTCCATGGCTTTCTCAAAAGCAATACGCATAGCTGTCTCTTCACGAATGCGCTGTTCGAGTTTGTATAATCTCTCATTCATGGTGTTCATTTCGCGGCGGTAGAAGCGGTCGCATAACTTGACTAAGTTGAGGATAACATGCTGTTCAGGACGAAGATGAGATTGGAGGTGACCTATCTTGAGGCGGCTAGAGTACCCACGCCATGCTGCTTGAATCTTCACAGCTGCTTGATCACGCTTGCTGATCATACATTCATCATCATTGTCGCTCAGTGGGTAAAATACACATTGTGATTCCAACTCTGGATATTCGGTGTCATCATAGCCTTCATCGCTAGCAATGAAGGTTAAAGAAGTAGAACATCGTTGAACTTTGGACATATGTGGCTGTTTTGACTTGAAGAGCTTAACAAGGACAATGCGTGAATCTGTAGTGCGGATGCTATCTGAGCTGCTAGTGGTGCTATCGATATCATTGTCCATTATGGGTACTGATTCATTACAAAAGACTCCCATGTTGCTTTCTTCATTTTCAGAATTAGCAAAAGAAAGTCTAGATTGATCTAAAAAAGTAAATATTCAATATTAGTTCTGAAGGAAAAAATAACAAATTTAGTTCACGTTACTTTTTAAGCTGTATGCTTGTGTAACAGGTGAGTACATATTGTTGCTGTTGCTGTGAAGATCGGATAAAAATGAAGAAGGACCGACGGGGCGTTCAGATTGCGTGATGGTTTTTGCAGATTCACCAGAAAGTTCTCTTTTTTTGCAATCTGTAGAGTGTATGCGTGTCTTTGGGTTTGCTTGAGCTGGTAATTGTAAAGGAGACAGCCTGCCGTCATCCACTAATTCATCATCATCATCCACCATCTCGTGCCAATCGGATACCATGTGACTAGAATTAGTTTGAGTGTTTTCAAAAGTATTTGCCGGTGAATAAGCCGTTAGAGAAGTGGTAAAGGAAGATTCATCGAAAAATGAGTATTCTTCTTGTATATTATCCAAGTAGCTTAGGGATTCTAAGCATGACTTTGACGGAAACTCGAAACGGTGCTGTTCTGCTGAAAGACGCTGGGGAACGCTCAAGGTATCTTCGTCGTCAGAGGCGTCGTAAAATCGAGTCTGTAAAAAGTGTAAGTTAGACAATGTGATTAAATGATATAATGATAATAATAAGAGAAAGATAGAAAAATGAAAGTAAAAAATAATAAAGAAAATAAATTTGATTATGAAATAATAGAATCTAGTGTAAAGGGGAAATCGGAGGTGAAATGCAAGGTGTCAAAACAAATCAGAACGCCGATATGGGTGAAGTAATGCACAAGGATGTCAATGGGCATAATAACTACCTGGTCTATTTGCTGGTAAAGGTAAATCATCTTTTTGTCGTCGTACTCTTGGTCGTGATATGAGGAATTAAATTGATTCATTGTCATTTTTCTTTATTAATATGGTACTAAGTAATTTTTTCTGTTCTTTTTTTTTTATTTATATTAAAAAGATAGTATATTAACACTGGATAACAAAGAAAAAAAAGAAAAAAGAATAGGAAGAGGTATATGAAAGGAAGGGCAAGGGTTTTCAAAAAGAAAAGCGAAGAAGGAGAAAAGGAATGGAAAGGGGTGAGGAGATGGAAATAAGTGAGAGAAAGAAAGAAAGAATGGAGAATATATTTTATTTTTGTCGTATTTAAAGGTTTTTGCTGTCAAATAGAATTAAGGGGGGAGTAAAATATCTCTAATTGATAAAAATGAGGGGAATCCCAAAAATAATTATTTATCTGCTGATCTTAATACTTTTCGGAAGCAAGGAAAAGCAGCCTTTCTCAAATGGTTACAGAAAAGTGATGCTCTAAAGATACTATAAATATAAGGTAAGGGCTGATAACAATAATAACAATAATTACAATGTAGGTTAAAAAATAGCCTCCCCCTCCTTTAACCTACTCATTGCGTAAGTCTACGATCATAATAGTAAACACACTCTGTGCTACCCACCATTCGATCATACACGAGTGTGATTTGTAGATCGTGCAGCTCCTAAATAAAATATTTTTACTCTGAAGGTTCCCCTTAATTTACAGTACTTCATGCTGTCAACTGTAAAGTTGCCAATTCCTTCTTTGAGTCTTTCCTCCCTATATGCTTTTCATAATCTCCTCAAAAAAGGTGCTTTGGATTTACTTACATCCCCTTAGACGTTGACGGACGCCGAGGTGGAGCATCTTGAAGTTGAATTTTAGGATAATAGAAAATCAATGCATCTGAGTTACAAAAAATAATTTCATGGAGGAGAAAAACATTCAGAGCATAATCTATTTTACGCAGCGATAGTATCAGTGAGTCATATAAAAGGCATATATTTTGACCTTGATCACTATGTCATTATTAATTGAATAATGAAGTGGAACATGTAGCTCTGTAGAGAAAGTGTGTCATGCTTATTCAAGGCACTTTCAGCAAGATATCTGACTTTAGAAATCAAACAACCACAAAGCTTGGAAATAAGTCCGAGTGGTGCGGGCCGGATAGATACGTCATCTACGGGAGCACCAAGGATTATTCATCCTCTACAATGTGCTCAAACCTGTTCCCCTTCTCTTTGCGTATTATATCAATTAACGATGGTAAGAACAAATAGACGATACAACGATAATCCGTTATTCAAGAGATAGATAGATGAATTGTAATGATTGCTTACCGATGGTTTTTGTTTTATTGTTTGTTATGAAAATAGGGTAAAGTTCACGGTTCCTTGGCTCGTGCCGGTAAGGTTAAGTCTCAAACTCCTAAGGTTGCTAAGCAAGAAAAGAAGAAGCCCAAGACTGGTCGCTCCAAGAAGAGACAAGTTTACAAGTACGTAACAGAACAAGGATGAACGGGCAGTAAATGCTTGTAATGAATGATGATGGAAGTTTTGCTAATTGGTAATTTTATAGCCGCCGTTTCGTCAATGTCACCACTCAAGTTGGTGGTAAGCGCAGAATGAACCCTGCCCCTACCGCTGGTCCTTAAATGCAGCTCAATTCAAATTCAAGATTGATATACTCTTATTCTTTTTTCGGTCGTATCATTTCCCTTTTACTACGAATAAAGAAGTTCTATATATAAACAGAATAGGAGTGAATGGTATAGCATTGGGGGTGTTTAGAGAAAGTATCTTCAAATATCAAATTCAAAAGGACTGAGATTGGGAGCCATTTTATTTTTATTGTATTTTGGATGTTAAGCCAGACTTGTCCTCAGAGTTTAGTAAAAAATGAGAAAGTCGAAGTAATAAATACGGGGTATCAAAAATACAAAGATCAATCATTTGGTATAATGAACGAAATAAGGGGATAAACCAATACAGATAAAAAATAGCAGATGCAGAGAAATCTGTTGACATCTTGTTTATTTGTATAGACATTATTTTTATTAAACTTTAAAATGACATGAAGAAAAGGGGCTTATTGCCTCTGCTTCTCCCTATTTCTCTCTTCTAAGGTTTCGCTAATCTTCGAAGCAAACCATTTTCGACTGGTCCTTTCTTCAATCGATAGCACTCGGGTTCTTACTTTCTTTAAATGAAGATACACTCCATCAATGCCATGATTGCAGCTTTCAATCGTATCAAGTGGAATCAAGTAGTCTAGTGTCATGTCGTCTGTACTTAATACTAGTACATTTTGATACGTTAAAATGGCAATAGTTTCATCAGAATCGATGATATTATGGGCAATATAGGTCTCATGAAAGAATTTTCCACTTTCTGCTCCTTTCAACCACATCTGGCCCAATGCTTCTCTTTGAGAATAAGGCTTTTTTTACAAAATAAGAAAAAATTAATGCACTATAATCACTGCATTTACTAAATGATTTACTTACAATAACGATACCATCTTTACCAACAAAACGAGGTAGTCTTTCTCTATTGATATCACCATCTTGGAAGACTGTAGTCGTTTCTCGGATTCCTGCAGTGATATTGCTTGCCATGTCGAAGAATCCAACAACTGGTTTTGTGACCACACTAATGTAACGTATAATATTAAGTTTCTAGTTGCTTCATCTTTTTATTTTTTTTTATTTTAGCTTACCCAACAAGCCCTTTACCGACACCACCCATAAAACCTACAACACCACCAGTTTCAGCACCTTCCCATGGCCGTTTCTAAATTAAAAAAAACGTGTTAGCATTTCAAAACATATAAATGACGCAAACTATATGCCACGATCAAATAATATACCACCAAACCGGCTACACCGCTCGCAACGCTCGTTCCGAAGTAACCTACACCTTGTGTAACACCGTACATTGCATGTGTTGGTTTGTTGCGAGTCATGTTTATTCTTCTGCGATCTTGAAAGTTTTTGTCCATCGTTGCAGCAGAAATTCCTTTACCCAGACTGCCAGTAAATCTACTCATACTATCCGTGACACCAAATACACTCTTTTTCATAAAGCCACCAACCCCCTTGATTAAATTAAGGTGGTTAGATAAGAAGGAGAATTCGATTAAGAGTAACTATATAAATACCCTTGCTATACCAATGCCAAGATCTTGGGGTCTGTCACTCATAATAAAGCCTTGATATGGTTCATAGAATAATTCGCCAAATCCAGAACTTAGTGTATTGAAGAGACCTACCGGGTTTCCTAGAATATCAATGCTTCCAAGCACACGATGTATTTGATATATAATTTGCTCTTTATAATGAGGAATGATGTGTGATACGAGGTCTTTAGAACTGGCTCTAAGATTTTCTATGAGTAATGCATTCAATTTAATAGGGGCATCCTATTTTTTTTTTTTTTGAAGAAAGAAACAGTGGTGGTTATTAATATTTAGTTGCAAGGAGACTAATACCCAATTAACCAACTCACGTTTATATTTCCAAGAGTCATGGTAAAGACATTAAACACATAATCGATAGCAGAGCCTTTATTTTGTGGCGTATCACTATAACGATGATTAGGTCAGCCGTTGTTGCTTGTGTTTTCATATATTACTAGAATACAAACTTTGATTCGGCATTTTCTAATTCTTCGGTTCTTACAAATGAAAGGTTCAGTCTCATGGGCTGTATACAGAATTCTTCAAAATAATAAATGGCTTGTGTTTTATCTACATTTGGTTCGGCAACAGTCATAGTAAAGATACTCTTCCTATAGGTTATTGATTTTATTAATATAAACTATCGGAGTATCCTTTATCAAACACTTACATATCTTCATCTTGTGCCTTTGTTGTTGAAAAACGACCGAAATCGAGTAATGCATACAGGAAATCTTCGTCAATTTCAAATGTCATTTCTTGAAGTAGAACAGAAAATAGCTTGAAGCAGATAACCCCGTGATCTACATTATCGAATTAGTGCATATTATATCACTTAAACATGGAAAATAGATACTTACAATCGTCTTTAGCCTTATCCAAAGATAAATGAAGAGTTGGATGCGTTTCCAGCTCGCTCGTGGACTTTGGTAAGGTTGAAGGAAAACATAGTATTGGATATGTCGAGCCATAAAGTTGATTATCAATCTATTAATATGTTATATAAGTATCCATGGTATTTTTTATATATAAATGTATTCAATAATTTATACCTGAAGCCATTGAACACTCAATCTAATTGATTGATACAGATTCGAGTCAGTATATTTGAAGTGTAAGCCTTTGATAGTTATAAAAGCCAGTTCCTTTATACGCAAATATTGATGTGAGCTCATAATATCCAGTTGGAATTAAATATTTAACGTACTTGCACCTGCTTATTAATAACGGATATACCAACACCAGCAAGGTTTAGATTGAAAACATAGTTGACGACATGTTGAACACTAACAGCCTCAAATGCTTCACGCATACTGCCTTCAATAGACGTGGAAGCTAAAGTAGAGCTAGCTGATGACTTGGGTTGGAAGATGCTTTCTTTACGATTGTAATCAGTAATATGCAATACTAAGGCTGGGCCAACTGCAACTACATCTAACGAGAGTGTATTTTCATTTCCCTGATCGTCACGGCGTTTCTACATGATAAAAAATTACAAAAATTAATTCCTTTCCCTTTTTTAAAAAAGAAAATGAAGAGATGATATATTACACTATAGCGGAAAGGATGCTTGGAACCAATGGCTTGGAAGTTGATTGAGCGATGACGTTCACCCACCCTTAACTGAATCTTTTTTTCCTTTGCAACAGGGATATCCCATGAATAGCAGAATTTCTCCTCAGGACTTAAAGAAAACAACCGGGGCTTTCTCAATGCTTTCTTTTGTTTATCCTTTAAATTATAATCCTCTAATCCAATATTCTAAAAAAAAGAGAGCATTCGTAAGATATTCTACACAATCCAAATTATTCTGAAATTTACCTCTTGTATAAACTGCACTTCAACAGAAGATTTATTCACAATCCAGAATGGCCAGTCCTTATCCTCATTCAAGGTAACAAATATAGTAGAGTCTTTCATGTGTACAGACACTCTTACCAAATAGGGTATTTCGGCATTCCCTTTGTCAACTTTAACAAAAGATTTTCCTATCTGTTGAATGTCAACAGGAGACGACCACACTTCATTTAGACTACTAAGCTGAAGACAAAGCCATCGAATATGCGACTTTGAAGTGTGATACAGGGCCATCTTCTCCTGTGATTTGATTTCCCTAGAATCATCCATCCAACCGAATTCACAGAATTTAAGGTCTATGCTCATATTGTTTTTTATAATATAGCGAGGAGTGACAGTAACGATCTTTGATAGTCGAAGCTGTATTTTTTTTTAAAAAAGTTATACGTTAATTTTCGATCTTTTCTTTTTGAAAACAATAATAAAAAAATACACATACCGTTCCTGTACCTTCTTGTACCATAATGCCCGCATGTCGAGCATACGAATCCGATTTGCTGAAAATGGTTACATCTTGAGTGTTACCCACAGCTTCAAAGCTGATTGCCTATATGTGTGTTTAAATAAAAGTGATAAAAATAGTGATAAAATTAAAGTTTTACCTCACTCCATTTTGATTCATCAATGGTGATTTGTGCTCTATTACGATGATCGATCTCAGGATATGAGAATATGGCAGGTTCCATCTACATAAATATAAACAATTAGAAAAACTTTACTCATTTCTATTTTAAAAAAAATTGACTTTTTTTACAATTTCTCCTTCTTTATACACAGGAATTGATTCAATTGGACATTTGGTATGACGAAATCCTCCGTTGTACGATTGATTAGCCTTTACGGCGATAGGGAGGCCTGATTTGTTTAAAATGATGTAGGGAGCAAATACGCTCACCCATAAGGAATCCGTAGCACTCGTGGAACGCCTATATAAAACATTTTGTTTAATAAACTTAAATTAATTGGACTAACTATATATTATTACGTGATATTCATTCTTAAAGTTGTAGGTTCATCATTATCATTGTGCATTATTAGCTTTTCACCAATCGAGTTGTAATTAGGAGGAGCGTGTATTTCAGCAGGGAAGCTTTCCTTATATTCTAATTTAACACTTATCAGTTAGATGCACATGTTTTTTTTTTAAAGTACTTACTCTCTGAGTTTAACTTTATCGATAAACGAAGATCTGCGTCACTTTTTATTGTATGGAATTGGATGGTTTCTCCAGTAGGGATATTGGAAACAAGTTCCTCGTTTGTATTGATATCTCTCAACTTTAGCTGGAAATCGAAAGGTAAAAGGTTCTCAAATTGAATTGGGGCACAGAATTGGATTATCATGAATGGGTATGAACTAATGCATTGTAAGTTTTTTCTTTTTTTTTTTTCAAAAATTATAAGTGAAAACTTACTTTGCGATAGGATTCTTCTTGTCAAAGTCTGCATTGATCTGATACTTGTATGATGGCTTTTGTGAATCAGTTGACTTACACTCTGTTGATTTGGGTGAATTAGGTAACATGGCATCTGACCATGTGATTTTTTCTTGGCTCCACTCGTATTGGTCTAATTGATTAAGTTAGAGTTACATGAAAGTTGTGTATGTATATTGTTCATTTACCTGATGGTCTAACTAATACCCAACAGCTATAACAAAGTCGGATGGGAGCATTATAAACTTCATTCGTTTCTAAAAATACATCATAATGCGTAAGTTTTTTCCCAATGCCCAGTAAATTTAAAGCTTTAGATACATACTCAGGGTAACGAATCCAGTCAAATGAGTTCTATTCACGTCAACTATAGCCACCTGCATTTCATTAAAGGAGTTGTTTTCTATAACAAGACCACTGCGGAAAGTAACAGTTTTAACGTGGTTTTTTAGACAGATTTCTACAACCAAGCGATGATAGATCCCCTTAAAGTCAGGCACCAAGCGATATGTTCGCTGTCCTTCTTTATCAAGGGCAATGTTGGATATACCCTCCCAATCACACTGATCGATTTTTACTCCTACTAAATTTTTACCAAAGTTTGTTCTCTGCTAAAAAAAAGAACGTGTTTATTTATGACACGAAAGAAAATCCTATAGACGTATCTTACCTCACGGCGTTTTTTCCAATCACGAAATGTCCAGGGTATACTTTCTCCAGATTTAATCTTGTGTGTATTTTTATCCGAGGATGAAGAATCATTAGACATGTTCCAAAATGAAATGTCGTATCCTGTAAAATTTTGTATCAAGTATGGGCGTACTTGGGTGGGAGCAGTTTGCGATAATGGCTTTTCATATTTTGAAAATGTTTTAGTTTTCTCTCTTTGTATGAACAGGTTTATAACAAGTTACCTTTACTTCCGCGAGCGTTTCAGAGAGACTCATTGCACTTTCAAGAAAAGCATGCGTGATATTTATATAAAGTAGTTCCTTGGATTGAACTTGGACATTTGTGCTTTTATCCATTGGATTCTGTTCAGTTTTGATACAGAAGTTCCAAGGTTCTAAAATGGGTTCCCAGTGAGAATTTTTAAAGTTGAAGTAATTTCCTTTGAGTGAAAAATCGACATCAGCTTGAAGCTAGAAATTAACCAAGTTAATATTTTTTTCTTTCTTTTGCAAGGTACTATACAATTTACCGCTCTAGTCCAATCAGCTGCTGAAATAGCAAATGTTTCTAGTTGAATATCTAGGAAAGGTAGTTCATGCAAGTCTTCAATCAACACAATTTGAATACCTTCAAAGGTTGCAAGAAGCTGTTCGTTTTTATGTTAGTTGTGTAATATTTTAACTAGTTTTAACGATATACTCACATTTTCCATTGACATGACAACGTACGGTTCGATGGATCTGGGTTTCTTATTATTGGCTGCTGCCTCATTTCCAGCTGGAGAGCCAGGCACAAGTAAATGGCTTGAATCATCCTTATTGGCTAATAAAAACTGATCGACATCATTGCTACCAAACGACTCCGAGTCTCCTAAAGGAGACTGTTCATTTGTGCTGGTTGTATTTCCCATCAATTCAACGGCCTTATTGGCAATAGATAGGATGATCATTGAATCTTGGTATGACAGACGGAGAATGATGGGTTCCACTTTGAGCTTGATATTAGTTATATTATGAGGTGTGTTGCCCATATGATTGTCGATGTTGAGTTGCATACTGAATTCCTCGACAAAAGGCATTGTCGACTCCTCTTGCTTATCCATACGACATAGAACCATACCAATGCCATCCAAATTCACCTCTAAATTATCATTCTGGCCAACTGTTAGCTGTCTAAATGATAAAATCACCGCCTCAGATTCCTTTTTTTCTGGGGATGCCAAACAAATCACTTGAAGATCCACTACATTGATCTTGTATCGCATTTTTGTGACAGATGCTTGATCGACGTTTTGAACCTGATGTGGATGAGCTTCTGAACTCTTGTTGTTATGAGATTGAGCAAAACGCTGTGCCTCTGTTGGTTCATCTACAGCGAATGGGCTCATGAAGAAATCTTTGAGTAGAAACATGAAATCCAGTGAAAGCACAATGTTGGGACTATCGACGGTGATGATAATATCCATAATGGGTAATTCATTTTCCTTGTAAGAGAGAAGTTTCAACTGAAATTGTGGCCCACTCAATTTCTTGGCAGGCAGAATTTCTTTAAATTGGGAGTTAGAATATTCTCTTATGTCTGCAAAGCTAGTGGATAACACGGAAACTTCCATGACCATCGATTCGTTTGATAATGTTTGCATTTTTAAGGAGATATCATCAAACGTTAATCGTGATAACATTTGTCTCTTTCTGTTTTCTAGATCTAGCTCTTCACCGTTCAGGATCTCTAAGCATACTGTATGAAGACGAATCATAAGGTCCATAGTGATTGTGGGCGTGGAACCTTGCTTGGACGTGTGCTGAAGGGTGTTAACCTGCTGTGTTGAGTTTCTTGCGGGAGACGCCGTTGATTGAATACTTCGAGATTCCCTAAGGTCCTCCCCTGCGTTATCTTGTTGGAATTCGGCTGGTTGTGCAGGTGCAAGGAACGTTTTCTGGATAAAATCCCAAGTGCCCAAAAGTGATTTGAACTGTCGCTCAGTTAAAGCCATGCGAACATCTGATATATTACCAACAATCTTTGACGCAGGTCCGATGCTGTTTTTCGGATCTTCTGGGTTTTCAAGATCAAACGTAATGTCAAGATCATCAATGATTGGAAGAACCCGTTGGTATTGCTTTCCTTCTTTATCGACGACTGTTGTTTTAGAATAGAGACTGATATCATAAAGTCCAGAGCTTATATGAGTTACCGATATTTGTTTAAAACCAAATCCGTTTCTAACATCCCTTCTTGATACTTTGACAAATTCGCTGTTTGCCCTGATCTCACCAAGGTTTGCAACCAGTGTATCCTGTTTGTTGTTTTCTATCGGGAAAACAACCACTGGACTTCTTATGATGACATCGAAATGGAACCGTCCACCACCTTCTTGATACTGCTGTGCTGTTTCAACAGCTGCGTTTCTAGCCGCATCGTAAACAGACTTCATTTCAATAAATTCGGTCAGATAATCCAAAGTAGGTTTGAGCGAATCTGTCATGTTTAGATGGATGGCACCCATTTTTAAACCAAAGTGCTGGTTGTATCCAGGGGATCCTTTTTCGTTTGGATTGTATGTTTTGTAAACAAAATCTGCAAGTTCGTCACCCACAATACTGATGAGATACGTATCAGCTGCTGTTTCATTCAAGTTGTTTTCTGACTGAGTTGTTAGCGTATCATCTGATAAAGTGAAGTTTCTAAATTTGCCCACAACTTCCATTGTAGTTGGCTCAAGCAAAATCAAAAGATCGCCGTAGTTGAGTTCACCTGTACCAAATCGTTCTCCATCTTTGATCAAGATTAGATCGATACTATCCATATGGATGGCCACCTTCATCCTATTGGTACTGTTTAGGTTGTTGTTTTGAGATGGCACTACTGCTTTTGCTTCAGAAGTAGACGTTAAATCAGAGATTACAGATATTCTTTTTTGGTCTGTATCAGATTGGCCATCATTTGTTATCTCTACAGCAGTGCTTGCGGGAGGAGCAGTGAATGTGTTCATTATCCAATCATAAAGTTTAAGGAGAGAATTTCTCGTCACTATTACGGTTAAAGTAGAGAGCATCACATCTACCGTTTGGTCATATCCATCATACATTGATTGAAAATAAGGGTGTTCTCGAGATGCCTTTCGATACTTCACATTGATTAAATTAGTCTCGCTGGCGTGCTCGCATTGCGTGCTCTGGTCAATTGTATGGGATGTGATCAAATAGTGTAATTTATCATCATGTTCCATCTTATCAATCACACTAAGGGCATTGAGGGACACGTCAACCAAAAGATCGGTGGGCCGTGTCAAAACAACCAATTCAAAGCTCTCTAGAAGGATTTCACACAACAACCTCTCTTCGTTTGGATTGGTAGTGGAAACCTCACTGATACTTGCCGAGACTTTGTCGACTTGGAACGTGAGTTTAAATTGTTCAATCTCTGAGCGATCCACGTGGGCACCCGTATTCGATGTTGGAGTGGTGCTTCTGCTAATGCTAGATATTGATGTTTGTTCGCTTTCAGTATCTGATAAAATAACGCCGTCTGTTCGATTACCCCAGAAACGCTCAGATATGATATTTTCGCTACCCGATCCTATTCTATGAACAGCAGGCTTTTCCTTCAAGGTGGCTGGAGGCTCTTCATCTGTTGATGGCACAATAAAATCAACGATTCCCATGAGAATTTTGTATTTTTCATCAGAAATGTTGACAGAGAGTAAGGGTAAATGACCAGATATTTTAAATTTGGTAAACTCGGTACTTCCAGGCAGAATACACATCTCTACCAAGAACTGCATATCGATGCGCTCAATAAATCGAGCATCTTTACCGCTTGGTTTGGTGTCATCACTTAATTGTTGTAAGCAATCTTTTGTGTTTTTTCCAATGAGAACTTTGGTTTGACTAAGATGGAGATTGAATTTATCGTACATGAGATCCTCCAGTGTTTTCACATCTTGCTTGTTGTAATTTTTAATTTCTTTGGATTTGATATCGTTTACAACGTTCTCGTCGGCAAGCTGACTATCTACATTGATGTGACCTGAATCGATAATCATCACTGGAGAATCTTGGCTTGTTAGACTGGATATAAACGGGTTATATATTAACATCACTTTTGTCATTTTATTAAGCTATTTGCGTGTATTTACCTTTCAGGAATGATAATAATTGGTGCATCCATGTCTATGTTTAAATCAATGGTTGTATGTGCTTCTAGAGCAAACTCTAAACCTGTTCTTGTTTGTCGTTTAAGACCTTCAAATGTATCTCCCGCAGCTTCAATCAGCGCATTTACACTTTCCATTTTTGAACTAGGCGGTTTAAAGAATGACAAAATGCCAGCAATGACAACTGGACTATATATAATCTCCAAGTGCCTCATTTTAAGTGTGAAGGCATTGTTTGCCTGACTTTCAAGTGGATCTTTTTCGAATACAATTGAAAAAAATGGGTTATCTTTTCGGTGGTCGAGAGAACTGTCTAAAATAAGTGAATGACGTCGGTCCTTTTCAGTGAAATTATTTGCAATATTTAACAGTGAAGATCTATTAAAGAAAAAAAAAGTGTTGGGACTATATCCTAAATAAAAATTCATCATCCCAGACTTACTGACTATCGTTCTCTTTCTTTACACCAATTAATTGATGATAAAGAGTGCCTTGAGTGGCGCCATCATATAGTTGTAAATCACCAAGGGCAGCTCCGATTTTCATGGATTCAATATATTTTGTCACATCAACTGTTACTACTTCAAATACCAGCGAAACTAAATCCGTTTCTGCTGATGTTTTAATATTTTGCTTGAGTGTAAATGAACCCCGCTGTAGTTCAGCTTTGAGCGCAAATTTAACAGTCTATTAAAAAATGCATGTGTCAATAAAGCAATTTCTGGGTGTTTTTGCTTTTATCTCGATATTACATTTTTGGGCAAATCCACAGCTGAAGCTATATTAGCTTTATCCTCGTCGTATTCAATAGCCTCATATAGCTCCTTCTTCTGCTCAAGTGTTATATTGATACTATCAGTATCACTTGTATCGACATCAGTAGGCTCGCTGGAATAAAACCAAGAGGAAAACCAGCCTTTGTTGGCATTTTCTGCCTTTTTCTTCTCATTTTCCTTTTCTGTTCAATATATATATAAAAAAGAAAGCTTAGTATATTTCATGTTTCACCCCTTTCGTATCACTTACCAATTCTTATTTTTTCTCTTCGGATTTTACTTTTCGCAATACTTCTATAAAATCGGATATCCTCGAATGATAAATCCCATTCCAAGCTAGATAACTTCTGTTTTTGCTCTGGTGTTGCATTGCTGGTTTTATCTGCAATATAGCACTCAATGTACTCTAGCCTTTGATCACGGCGCTTCCTAAAGTGATCCCATGACCATTTATAGTTTTGCTCATGAATTTCGGAGAGCACTGCGTTAGCTGCAAATTGAAAGAATTCCTTTGGATTCTTTTTCGGCGTCTTTCCCTTTTCTGGATGAAATTTTAAATACTAAGAAAAAGTTGTCAATGCGAGATCACTCTTTCCACTTGACTATTACTGCTACCTTTTGTTTTTTCAGATTGGCATGGAACAAATCAACCATTAAAATAGCATCGCGGTACTGGGTATCATCCAATCCAAATGCAAGCTCATCAAAAAATAGTGTTACATCCGCTTTTGGCACATTTCCGCCGTATTTTTTGTTCAATTTAATCTTGGTAAAATGCAAATATTAATACGCGCACTTAGCCCCATTATATTTTAATTTACACACCTTTCCTTTGCCAGAAACAGGTTTTAGCATATACTGGTGTTCTTGGGGCGTAATGATAGCTGTAGGAATCTACCAATCGTTTTATAAACAAGTCTATTCCTTTTACTCCATTTCATCCACACTTACCAAATCGGTGTATATTAGTGAAGCCTCTTCGTGACCTAATCCTGCAAGAGACCGACTGTCTGTATTCCAATAAACCGATAATGATTCCAATGTTGCCAACTAGCGAGATTATTGACTCTTAATAAAGTGCGCGATGTGTATTGAAAGCCCGCTTACCTTATTTATCGTATTTGAAGACTCGCTTATAAACTTTGGTTGCCACAACTCATCTGTCGATAGAGCGCTTAGTTCCTTCAAAGTAATACCTGCTGAAAACGGGTGACCTGGGTCAGATATGTTGTCTTCGTAACGAATGTGGATATTTCTCATGGTGAATTGAAGATTATCCACAATTTTTGTCGTTAGTTGACTGATAAACCCCTCGTTATTTTCATTATTCTTTTGATTATCTGGCTGTGCATTAGCAGCATCCAATGCATCAGCAGTCTGCAGTCGACGCTGTTTTAAATCCTGAGCACGTTTTTCTTCTTCCTCAACTGTAACCTACAATCACCATTATAGCTTAATAAAACGTATCATGGCAACAAAGTGCTTCCCTTACAGTGGCTTCGTTTTTCGGTTCCGCCAACAAATATACATGATCAATTAGCACTTTTACAGGCTCTCCTCTCAGGTTGGACCACGGAATAACCAATTTAAGCTCGCCCAAATAACCTATTATTCCCAATTAATTTATCGAGGTGACAGTTTCGTGTATAAGAAAATACCTTCAGAAACGTTGATAGGAAGGTCGAGTTTATCCAGCGCTTCCTTACGAAGCTTCAAGTTGTTTAAGTTAACTTCGCCTAATTATAACAAGTGAATTCGTGAGTATATGCACAGGACGTGTGTTTATGACGTTTTACCATTCCAAATACCGATCTTGAGTTGGTCATAATTCAAATTAGAAACATAGCCACCAAGAAACCGATTTAGTAGCGATGCCACTAAACCTTCCAACATTGCTCTATTACGCTAACAGTTGGAAAGTAAAAAAGTAAATAAAATAAAAGGGAAAGGGAAAAAAGAAAACAAAAACAGCAGGAGAGAAAAATGATATCATTGGCAAGCAATCTGAACTTAAAAAGTGATCAAAAAGGGAAGAATGAAATCAATGACGAGAGAGCACTCGGTTTTACAAAGTGCTAAACATGGTAAGTTACTTTGCTTGTTTAACACAACACCTATTCATTAAATGCGTTGTTACTATAATAAGTCTTCACACGGAAAGCAGTTGATCGATTATCACTGCTCTTTAGCGCTTAATTAATATTGGTGTTATAAACTTGTTAGGGTACTGCTGATTATCATATGCAAATGTATACACTATGATTGTTGATTATGACGGTTAGGGGGTAAACCTAAATGTTTATTCAAATATGAATCGCTTCTTTTTACAGTTTTTGTTTCCGATGTTTAAATAACCATGAGTCTAAGCACTGGAATATCATCTATATTTGTTGTTTTGCTGAAAGCAAAATCCTAGTTGAATATACTTTGGCGCAACTGATGATAAATTTTGATCTTCTGGTTATCTACAGTATTTCTTTCTTTCACAGAATAAAAATAGATTGTTTATGTATTACTTAAAAGTACATTGGCTTGATGGTTTTTACCATGACATTCAAAAAGAAAATAATGGATGTATAAGATTCAAATACATATAGTTGATTCCTTCTTTCTTTTTATACGGCTAAACGGATTATACTTCTATCAGGTGCCATACACTTCATATACTTGATGAGTTAGTACTCTGTCACTTTTTTTAATTATAACAATATTAAGCAAATCTCTGCATATGAATAAATATGTACTATTACCACTATTACAAGGTAATTATGAAAATAAAACAAAATATCTGAAATAAAAATAAAGCATAATTATAGACAATATTAAATAAAGAGGTTTTATTCTAAGAATAACGGCATCAATGTATTGAGACCATTACTATCATATTAACCACTATCATCCTTAAGAGTTAAAGAAGTTTTTTCATGCAGGAGATTGAGTCACCAATAACAATTGTGATTTATTAAAGGAGAGACCTCTCTTTTATACTTCACTATTAAATAATTACACAAGATATCTAATTATTGTATCATTTGCAAGTATATTGCATTTCAACATTATTTTTATTCGATTGACCATCTTTTTTTTTTTAATAAGAATATGTTAATCTTAGAATCTATTAACTCTTTAGATAATTCACAGTCCAAAAAAGAATATTTTTCTCGGAAAAACGTAAAAGATACAACTAAAATTAGAGCAAAAAGGAGTCTCATAATATTCTTTATTTCGTTATTTATATTTATGAGCAAAAAAA
>VCJJ01001971.1:22821-38135 GCA_024139415.1 Backusella tarrabulga
GCACAGAATCTAATTTATTACCATTGGTAGTGGTGAATCTGGAAGCGGAAAAACACATATTCGAAATTTAGTTGTCAACCATCTAATGAGACTCAGTATTAATAAACGACTTGGCAAATCACACAACCAGATAATGAATGGACAAGAGGTACTACGATTGTTTGGATCTGCCAAAACAGATGTCAACAAGGATGCGTCACGTGTCGGTCTCTATACAGAAATTCACTTTAATGGCCGTGGTAGAATTGTTGGCGCAAAATCACTTCATTACTTTTTGGAGAAAACGCGTATCAGTGGGAAAAAACTCAGTGAGGGGAACTTTAATATTTTCTATATGCTCTTGGCCGGTACCACGCCCGATGAAAAACAGGTTCTACAGTTAAAAGATGATCCAACTACTTTTCGCTATCTTGCTAATTATGGTCGTGCGGTACATCAGGAAGACAGTGCTCGTTTTCTTGAACTGAAGCATATGATGAGAACCGCAGGCTTCCGAGGAGATCAAGTCAGTCGCATTATCCAGCTTTTGGCGGCCATTCTACATTTAGGAAACTTGGAGTTTGCGGCGGGAACAGAAGAATCCGTTATCATTAAAAATGAAGATACGCTGGAATTGGCTGCCGATTTTCTGGGACTCAATCCAACGGCCTTAGCCAATGTTTTGAAATTTAAAACGGCACTCATCGGAAACGATGTGACAACATTAATTATGGAGTGCTCACAGGCAGCGCAGCAGCGTGACAATCTTGCCCAAACACTCTATTCGTTACTGTTCTCTTGGATGGTGGAATACCTCAATAACAAGACCTGCACAGATCATTTCAATAGTTTCATTGGCATCTTGGATTTTCCTGGTACTCAAAACACATTTAGCTCGGTTAACTTTGACCAATTTTGTATTGATTACGCAAATGAGAAAATGTACAGCTTTCTCAGCCATCGACTTTTTGAAAGCGACATTCCAGAATTACAAGAAGAATCCATTGAATTACCCGAGTTCTCCTTTAGCAACAATACGGCATGCATGGAGCTACTGGGCCGCCCTTCAAGAGGCATATGCGCCATTATTAATAAAATGTCGGAAAAAAATACCAGCGGCAAACGTGACTTTTCTGACCTCAATTTGCTACAAGCCATGTCCCGATATAATTCCGAAAACCCGCTCTACGAGAATAATGTAAATAGTAAAGGCATACAACAGTTCTCGATCCAGCACTTCTCGGCCAAGGTGAATTACGATCCATCCGGATTCTTATCACAAAATAACAATCAGCTTCTTGTGGACTTTGTTACGCTCTTTAGAGGTGATGAGTCCTTGCCTGCATCGTGGAACACGTTTGCGCTTGACTTGTTTTCTGACGAGAACCTTGCCATCGATAGCCATCCCATCCATAACGTTTCTGCTATGCTGGATATCCAACAGACTGCAACACCCATGCGTCAACCATCGATGCGTAAAAGTCAACGCAAAAAGCCGAGCGAAAGCGAAAAGGAAACAAGCCCCAATAAAAATCAGGAAAAGAAGACTGTCATTTCACAGATCCGCTCCGCATTAGATGACCTATTACTCTCCTTTGAAGAAGCTACATTATGGACGGTGTTTTGTATCAAACCAAACGATGCCTGTGATTCCACCCACATTGACCGACGCATGGTGCAGAAGCAAATTGATGCCTGTCATCTTGATGACTTGGCTAAAAGGATGCAGTACTTTTATCCCATCTCTATACCATTTTCTGATTTCCTGGATACGTATGCCATGCCATGCAACCTTTTGGATCTCACAGAACTTAATGAACCAAGAGATCAATGTGAAAACATTATAAATACGTATGGATGGTCAAGGAAACAAGTTGCTATTGGAAATACAAAAGTAAGTCCTCCATTCAGTTATTATTACCCAATCGTTTAACTTACCTCTTTAATATTAGATCTTTCTTAGCTACTCTCTATGGTCATCCTTGGAGCAGCATCTGCGTAGCCTTGAAAAGAATGAAAAGAACAATGATAATAACACTGTCGCAGAAACCGAAAAAGGAAGCATGATGGATAGAAACGCCATCATCTATCATCATGATGACGATATGAATACCGTATCAGAAAATATACCAATGTCCTACTATTCTGAAGGCAAGATGTCATATATGGACGAGTATGAGGGACACTACCTGTATCCCGAATCGCAATACACAAACGATTACTTTATTCCTAGCCCTCAAGCGCCTCCCATCAATACAGAATTGAACGCCAATGATGAAAAAGAAAGCACAATGTCACCCTCTCGAAAACGCTGGCTTTGGTTTGTACACTGTGTTACGTTTTGGATCCCCAGTTTCTTCCTTCTCAAGTGTGGACGCATGAAACGTAAAGATGTCCGTATTGCATGGCGTGAAAAGTTCACACTGTGTGCCATGATTGCCCTACTGTGCAGTTTTGTCATCTGGTTTCTTGTATTCTTTGGTGATACTATTTGTCCCAAGCAAAATGTATTTTCGCAAAATGAGCTATCTACACATAATTCTGAGGAGGATGGTTATGTGGCTATCCGAGGTGAGGTGTTTAACCTTGGCGCGTATGCACCCCATCATTACCCCAGTGTTGTCCCCATGGCTTCAGTGCTGTCGTACACTGGGAAGGATGCCACGGATATATTCCCTGTTCAAGTCTCTGACCTCTGTGAAAATGTGTCCCCCTTTGTCTCTACTGATTATCAGGTCAATTATACCGATGAAAATGCTCAATACCACGACTTCCGATATGCTAGTGGTAACTATCGTAAAAATTGGTACTATGACCAAATGACCATGCTTCGCAGAAACTACAAGGTGGGCAACATGGGTTTCGAAGATAAGGCCTTGAGCGATCAAGCACAGGGTGGATATACCTTGAACGGTCAAAAGACCAACCGTAAATGGGCTGTGATTGACGAGAACATCTATGACCTGACGACCTATATAATAGGCGGTAGATATCTTGTCGGACCTCCTGGCGTAACCGTTCCTTCCAACATCGATACAAACTTTTTAGATCCAGAGGTGGTTAATTTATTTCAAGATAATTCCGGATCAGACATTACCTC
Source organism: Backusella tarrabulga (assembly GCA_024139415.1). Classification (NCBI taxonomy): domain Eukaryota; kingdom Fungi; phylum Mucoromycota; class Mucoromycetes; order Mucorales; family Backusellaceae; genus Backusella; species Backusella tarrabulga. The sequence goes on from VCJJ01001971.1 coordinate 25,901, forward strand.
AAGATTCGAGCAATTGCCACTCACACCGGATCAGAAGAATCGCGAGTTGGCGTGCATGAGAAACCTTTACTTTGTTGGTATGGTGGATCATAGAAACTCTCCAAAGTGTCAGTTCTCCACCTATTTCTTGCTGGCCATCACCATCTGTTTATGTACCGTCATCGTTTTCAAATTTGTCGCTGCTCTTCGTTTCGGAAGTCCTCGTATTCCCGAAGAATCGGATAAATTTGTCATTTGCCAGGTTACTTGCTATACCGAAGATGAAGAATCCTTAAAGAAAACCATTGATTCGTTGGCTGTTCTACACTACGACGACAAGCGTAAGCTGATTATTGTTATTTGTGATGGTATGATTGTTGGAAGTGGTAATGATAGACCCACTCCTCGTATTGTGCTGGATATCTTAGGTATGGATCCCCAAATCGACCCTGAGCCCCTTTCTTTTGTTTCGGTTGGTGAAGGCATGAAGCAGCACAATCGAGCCAAAATTTATTCCGGACTGTATGAGATCAAAGGACATGTCGTACCCTATCTTGTTGTCGCAAAGGTCGGAGCCCCTCAAGAGCATCAAAAGCCTGGTAATCGCGGTAAGCGTGACTCCCAATTGGTGTTGATGCAATACTTGAATCGAGTCTACTTTGATGCTCCCATGAACCCAATGCAGCTAGAAATGTATCATCAAATGCGAAATGTGATTGGTGTGAGTCCAGAGCTTTATGAATATGTTTTGATGGTGGATGCAGATACCGAAGTGATGCCAACCGGCCTCAACCATCTTGTCTCGAGCATGGCACATGATGCAAAAATCATTGGTCTCTGTGGCGAAACACAAGTTGCAAACGAAAAGGATACCTGGGTAACAATGATTCAAGTTTACGAATACTTTATATCTCATCATATGGTCAAATCATTCGAGTCGTTATTTTCTACTGTCAGTTGTCTTCCAGGCTGCTTTACAATGTATCGTATTCGTACAATCGATGGAAAAAAGCCTCTTTTTATTGCCAACGAGGTTATTGAAGACTATGTCATCAATATTGTCGATACGCTCCACAAAAAGAATCTTTTATACTTGGGTGAAGACAGATATTTAACAACTTTATTATTAAAGCACTTTCCAAAATACAAGACCAAGTTTAACCCTGATGCCCAGTGTAAAACAAATGCTCCTGATACTTGGTCTGTACTTGTCTCCCAGCGCCGTCGTTGGATTAACTCTACGGTGCATAACCTTGGTGAGCTTGTATTCCTTCAACAACTCTGCGGTTTCTGCTGTTTCTCGATGCGTTTTGTCGTCATGCTTGATTTGCTTAGTACACTTGTTCAGCCTGCTCTTTTAGCATACCTCGGCGTCTTGATTTGGAAGCTTACAGAAGCGGATGATCAAATTCCTTACATTACCATTATAACACTGTGCTGTACATATGGTTTGCAAATCATTATCTTTATTATCCATCGACGATGGGAGTATATTGCTTGGTTCATTGTCTCTATTCTGGCCATGCCCGTCTTTTCATTCGTTTTACCAATTTATTCGTTTTGGCATTTCGATGACTTCTCTTGGGGCAACACGCGTGTGGTGGTAGGAGAACAGGGTAAAAAGATCGCAGTTGCCGAGGAAGGAGACTTTGATCCCAAATCCATTCCAGTGATGCGTTGGTCTGATTATGAAAAGATGGTTTTGTCTGAGAATTGGACGGACGGACTGTCTCAAGTTACTCCCAGCTCTGCATCGGTTGTCAGTCATGGTGTTTACTCAAGCTACTCTCGCCCCAACATGAATGGTTATTCATCCAATTACTCGGTATCCGGAGCAGGATATCCCATCAATGGCTATGCTCAATCTGTAGGTGGGGCCAACTCTTATAATGGCATGTATGCATCATCTGTCGTCAGTGGGCTCTATCAACGATATGGACCGCCCCTTCCACCCGATCACATGAGTGCATCCATGGGATACAGCTACTACTCTCAACCAAAACCATAAAAACCATCTTTTTGTACATTTCCATCCCAAACACATACATACACCTCTTCATTATCATTATCATCATCATCATCATCATACACTCAATTAAAAAACAACAATATAATAAACTCGTTTCCATAAAAATAAATGTATTTGAAAATGATCCACAAATGAAAAAGTGCGAGTTTATTTTTCCTATTTTAAAATAATAAATAAATAAATCACCAAGCTACTAAATGACAGGTTGTTAACTTACAGGAATTTCGATTTCACCAGCATCAATGGCACGGGTGATATCAACAGGACTTTGACCATCGACGGTACAGCCGACAGAGAAGGCAGTACCAAGGATCTCCTTGACGGTACCGCTGAGCTCACGAGCCAAAGACTTGAAGCGCATGGTACGGGCAATCTCAATGATATCCTCGAGGGCGACATTGCCAGTGTGGGCAATGTTCTTCTCCTTCTTGCGGTCTCTGACGGGTTCCTTCAAGGCCTTGATGACCAAGGAGGAGGCAGAGGGGACAACGGAGACTTGAGCCTGACGGTTCTGGATGGTCAATTGGACGGTGACGCGGAGACCCTTCCATTCCTTGGTACCCTTGGCGATATCTTCACCGACCTTCTTGGGGGACAAACCAAGAGGACCGATCTTGGGGGCTAAATTGAGGAAAAATGAATAAGTTTCGTTGTCTTTATCGTTTCCATGTTGTCATAGTTACCGAGAGCACTGGAAGCACCGACTTCACCACTAAATTCAAGAATCGACAATGAAAGTAATGATGCATTAGTTTGAATCAACTCAATTTTAACATTCCGATTCACACAAGTAAAAATATATTTTATTTAAAAACAAAAAAACAAAAAGTAAAAGTATTTACCCAGTGGCACGAAGGTAGATGATCTTAACCTCACTGGGATCGAACTTGGGAGGCATTCTAAATGAACAGAAGCGTTGGATTAATAAATGGATGGATGGATCATCTTAACGGCATCATCCTTACTTTGTGATAAAGAGAAGGGGCCTGTTGGATGCGCCTGTCTTGCAATCAAAAGCTCACTGCGGGATTTGAAATTGATTGAGCAAGCTCAGCCAGCTTTTTTAATAATAATTAATTTCATTTTTTGTAGTTGGACAAGCTCATTAACTTTACTAGCTGCAAAAATACACATGCTTCAAGTTTATAGAGCATTTATATGTTCTTGAAGTTAACCTACAAGTTACTATTAACCCATTATAAATTTGTTGATAAACACAGCGCTAGAGTAGATCTTCATAAAGTTCAACTTGACCATGCGTCGGTTGCATATCTGATGGGGATATATCTTAGAGTTGTGCCTGGATACAAGAAAGTGGATCTACATCCTGTTTCTAATTTACAGGGCATCATTGACAATGCTTAGAATGTATTTCGAGCAATATATATATAAATACAGATACTTGAAGTAGCATTTCAAAAAAAGTGAATCTTCATTCTTTTACGGCTTCTGAAGAACGCTGATAGGCACAAAGTGAGTATCAATCCAACAATACAAATTGGTTAGGTTATAGACTCATACGAATAGTCCATAATATATTAATGACATTGCTCCATACTGTAGATGATAAATCAGTTATAATCAGGAATCCTTTGCTTTCATTGTTTGATTTCATACCCGCCCTGTTTCACTGTTGCTTACGTTTACATAAAAAGGATACATTTATATTATTATTAGTACGAAATACAAACGATACTTATTTCCTCAAATATGAGAGAAAGTGATATGCTGATAGCATTCAATATGGACATCATTTATAGGTAATGAAGTGGCAAGATACTATGGATTGTAACAATAGCAACAAAATACTAGAATGTACTATCACCTTCGAAACCATAGATACGCCTTTTAATATAATGATTCTTGTATGCATTTAAAGCATCGATCGATGTCATCTCTTTTATCGAATGTGTATTTATCAAAGCAAACCCTAATTATCAGTGTAAGCAGGTGATTTTATCTCTAAAAAGTAGCTGATATGCAAAGAGCATAACAAAGTGTCAAATGTAAAAACTGCAATATTGGCAGTCACCGTAAACACAGAATAATTAATTCTTGCTGTGTTCACACATGAGTTTTTTTTTTCTTTTTTCTTTTTTTGAATAACGCGCCTTTCTTTTATTTACAACATATTTTTTATTCAACAACCTCGATCAAAGCCTCTTTAGATCAGTTGAGAAATAAAAGAGAGAAATGGCGGAACAGCACACTAGACCTGAAGCGAAAGCTTTGATTGCACCGTCCATAATTGAATTCCCCACTCAACGGCTTTGGGCGTGCTCAATCTTTGTTTTACTTCAATCCTTAAAAGCACTCGATTTCTTTGCCTTGTATGGCTCACGCTTTCCCGATCAATACAGTGGCATTGCCATCAGGTGGTGCGTGATTGACACCTTATTCCTGGTTGTGCTTCACTTTGTGAAAATCCCTTGGTTGCAATTCAGAGTGGTCAAGACCGTTTTGCTAATATTGTTCATGTGTTGGCTCAACATGTCGGTCTATTCCTTTACAGCGGTAAGTTGGCTATTATCAACTGTTAATTGACGGTGTATATTGAAAGGTGTTTTCTATAAAATAGACCTCTTTCGGCGCAGTTCTTTATAGAGTTATATTTGGTAAACGAGTCGTATTTCCATAATATTATCATTATTATTAACAAGTATCCGATTAGGCGATTCACATACTCGAAAGGTTGGACTATCCAATGCAAAGTGGATGTCTGAAAAAGACATTGCGATTGATAAGAGTCACATCTTGGGCAGACACACGGTGCATATTCTGCCATTTGGGTAAGATATGAAATATTGCATGGGCAAACTGAGGCTTTATTGATGATTATGATAGCACCGCCAAACTGAACCCAGACGACGAATACTACTGCCTAACACAAAGGGAGATTGGAAAGAAAGACATTTATATACCCATCATTCTAAACAACACATCACCAAAGGCCATCACGCTTTTACGTCACGACTTTGAAACAGGCATTCAAACATCAACAAATCTCGATATTAGAGACGTCCAACGTGCTACAGAAATCAGCCAGGCAAAGAACGGCATCGAAACATACTACATTCGCATTAGAAAACCCGGTGCCTATTCCCTTGGCAAAATCACCGCCGCCGATGGATTGGATGTGCGAACCACGAGACACCTGGCGTTTGTATTTACATGCCCCACTGCTCAGTTTAGGCCCGTCGAGACAACAAACTACTGTGTTGGCGATAAACAGGCTTTAGAACTGGAAGTGTACGGCGTGCCTCCACTCAAAGTACAGTACATTCATAAAGCAAAGGGGGAAAATGCACAGCGTCAACTCAATCGCATTCAGCCCGATGTATTCAACTCGAAGCTCTTACGCCTGACTGGTGGATTGTCTTCTGCAGATGCATCCTTCTTTGCCATGCAGCCCGACCAAGACTTCTCCTGGGGAGCACCACAGCAGCTGTCCATCAAGCTCAACCTGACATTTGAGGAGGCCTCACGCCAAGAATACGAGTTGGTGCGAATCACAGACGGGGCGGGTAACTCGGCCGATATCTCCCACTTGAATGGACAGGTATTTAACATCCGCGATCGTCCCATCGCCAAGTTTGAGTGCAGTACAACTCAAGCAGTTGACCTGTTGATTGGAAAGAGCCATGTGCCTTTACGTTTGCACACGGAAGGGGAGGGTGCGTTGGAGGTTGGCTATACGTTTAAGCGCGAGTCTTCTCAAGAGATCCAATCAAAAAGCGTCCAAATGGATGGCGAGTCTCAGTTCATCCCTGCACAGGCACCCGGTGAATACACGCTTGGTTCTGTACGCGATGCTTTCTGCCATGGCACCATCCTCCACCCTTCGTCGTGCCACGTAATTCAACCCCCTCATCCTTTGGTTAAGGTGGGTGCTGTTCCCATTCCATCTCAATGCCACAGCGAGAGCGAGATTGGCATGAAGTTTACTGCTGAATTTGAGGGTGCCGCGCCTTACATGCTGGAATACATTGTATACAAACAGCAGGGCAAATCCAAGGTTGAAGTGGACCGCAGAAAGGAAAAGGTCGATCGATCACGTCACATCTTTAGCTATCTTCCCAGATCCAGTGGCGAATACATTTACGAGTTTGTTTCGCTTGATGACCGCCGTTACACTAACCTTGATCCTCATGTCAAAACATTTAATCAGATTGTCCATCCTCAACCCGATGCTTACTTTGATAAACGACGCGGCCAGCCTGTCAACACATGCCTTGGAGAGGACATCTCGGCCAACGTGGAGCTTCAGGGCACCGGTCCATTTATGCTCCATTGGTCGGTAGATGGCGAAAAGCACTCTAGTCAAGTGGACGGATACCGATACACGATTGACCTCCCGCCCTTTACGCAGCCCGGCCAACACTCGGTTTCATTATTGAAGATTGAAGATGCAAATGAATGTATCAAGGATGTCGAGTCTCGTGACTTTATTGTTCAAGTGCGCCGTGATCGTCCTACTGCTTACTTTTACACCGGCAAGAACAAGGAGGGCGTGATTGAGATTCAGCAGGGCAATACTGCCAATATTCCTCTACGTCTCTCCGGTCAAGGTCCATGGGATGTCACTTTTAGAAACATCGAGAAGGGCGATGCCAGTATCACAACCAGACGATTGAACGATCCAAATGCAGAGATTGCAGTTCAAGATGCCGGGCACTACCAACTATTGAAGGTCAAGGATGCTATCTGTCAGGGCGATGTCTTGCCTCATCACTATCTTATTAAATGGTTGGAGAAACCAACACTCTCAATTGAGGAGGGCGATGTCACTGTATTATCCAATGGTGTGCGTGAAAGACGTGCAGTGTGCGAAGGTGTCAATGACTCTGTTGATATCAACTTTACCGGAAGAGCACCATTCTATTGTTCCTACAAGCAGTATCGCAGCGCAAATGGCAAACGGGACTATCAGTTGGTTAGTACCAGTGATATGACATCAGGTCTTCCCAAGGTCCATCTCCCCATGCTCACAAGCTCAAGTGGTAGATATCGCTATGTCTTTGAAAAGCTCTCTGACCAACAGTACACGCCACCCTTCTCTTTGTCTGGTTTACAGCTCGAGCAGACCGTCCACGCATCGCCTACCGCTGTTTTCCGTTACCCCCACAGCAAAGAACGTCTTGTCTGTGTTGGTGATAATCTCTCCTCGCATGATATGGACCCCATCGTGTTGGACCTGACAGGCCAGGCACCATTTACAATCACACTGACGATGCGCCATGCCTCTGAAAAGCGTGGAAGGGAGATCATTGTGGATGAGATTAATACCAATCGCTATACCTTGAAGCTGGATAACGAATTGTCCGTACCGGGCTCCTACCAGATTCAATTGGAGACTGTATCGGATTCCAATGGCTGTATAAGTGAGATCAAGGCAGATGATAAGTCTACCATCTTTGTCAAGGCCTTGGATATTGCTACTATCAACCCCATAGAGACATGTGATGATGTATGCGTGGGTGATTCTCTCGATTACACTCTTTCCGGAATGGCACCTTTTACCATCTGTAAGTTATATAAATTATACACATGCCAAAACTCGAGTATTCATTTTTGTTTATTTAGCATATCAATTTAATGAAAAGAATGAGGATGTTTCAACCAAAGATACAAGAGTTTCCTTCTTGGCCGATAAGCCAGGCAACCTTACCATTGTTTCTGCTGGAGATGGTCGTAACAAGTGTCGCTCCTTCCCTCCAAACATGGTGAAAAAAATCCATCCTCTACCCTCTTCCTTTGTCAATGGTGGTAAAGATGTCTTTGAGAATATTCATCAAGGTGATAATGTTGAAGCCACTATTGATTTAGTGGGCACGCCTCCTTTCGATTTTGAATGGCGCCGAAGTGAATTAAAATGGAACAAGCATAAACAGCAATACTATAAAGGCCATGTTATTGAGAGCCATACTGTTTATGGTCTGGATTCACATCATTATGTTATTCACACATCCATTGAAGGCATTATCGAGGTATGTTTTTTTTATTTTGTGAAAATGTGCCCCTTATTCACTCATCTTGTCATATAGGTCACGAGTATCAAGGATCGCTACTGTCAGTACCCTCGCAATTAAAAATTAAAGAAATAATAATATATGTACTTCCATGTAAATAAATAAAATGATAAGGAAGTAATAGTAAATCTTGTGTGAATAAGGGAATGCCATTACGTGCTCGAGGCAAAGTATATCCTCTATGTCCTGTTGAATAACATATGTTCATTACTATACAAGCTTTGGATATATTAAAGATAGTATGAATGATGAATTTTTATTTTATAAAGTAATGCATTAAACGTCAGGATGATAATAGAATGCCATTGCAACAATGGCGTATACAGCCTATATCAAATCATATTAATAACCTTAACCATTTCATTTTATAATACACTTCTTACCAAAAGCAATGCACCTTCAAGCCAGTTAGATTTACCATCAGCAATAAGATAATTGACTATTAAAACACTGGCAAACAAGACAACGGTTTCGAAAACCTCAAAGAAGAAGGTCATTGGAATACCCCAGATCCAGCCTGTTATGACAAGAATGGGGGATACTAAAAGACCGATTTGAAGTGACGATGAAATGGCAATACCGATACATAGATTCATCTTATTCTTCATGGCAAATGTGACAGAACTAACATGCTCAGCAGCACTAGATCAAAGTTTATCAATAAACATGTTCCCCTTTTTCCCCCTAAATACTCACTTTCCAACAAGGGGCAATATAATAAGACCAACAAATGTTTCATTTAATCCCCAAGCATCAACGACACCTTCGATACTAGAATACGTTTGGTAAATGCTCTATAGCATCTTGGTTTTTTCTTTTTTTTTGAACTTACGCTCCTACAAGATGCTCAGCATGGAAAGCAATCAAACATGCAATAACTAATAGACTAAGCAACATCGGTGTTAGTTGGTAATCTTTTTTTGGGGAGGACTTTTTGAGCTTACGTTACAACAGAAAAATAGAGCGAGGTATGGGGTTCTTCATCTTCATCAACAGCATCTTGAAACTGGGATATAACATTAGTATATTTTGATTTCCCCCAAGATCAAAAAACTATTACCTGTTCAGTATGTGTTTTTAGTTGAAAGACCAAGTAAAGTACATAGACAATCAACAACACAATGGCGGTACCATGGCTAAGATAGATGATGCCAGAATCGATCAGTTCATTATTTGTACCAGAGTTTGTGGCACTAAAGGCTGCAGGAATCAGTAGAGACAGAGTAGTCAATCCCAAAAGGGAAGTGGAAGTCTGTGCCACTAATATATAGATTTAACCCATCTTTCTTACAATTCATCTTTTTAAAGTTACCTGTATTATTAAATTCTTGTTCACTACGATTCCAACCTCCTAGTAAAAAGCAACATCCAAGGACCTTGAGAGAAAATAAGATGCTTAGTTATGTTTCTATTTCTCAAAAAAAAAAAAAAAGGGTTTTTTTTAAATCAGTGAAACCTTACTAGCAAAATATTGGATAAAATGGAACCCAAGATGGAAGCTATCTCACTGACATTTTTAGTATTCCATATCACTTTTTAACCATTTCATCCTTACCTTGAACTACACGAACCAATCCTTCTTTTAAAGCAATCATACCAAGAATAAGTTCTACAGCGTTACCAAAAGTAGCATTTAAAAGCTATATATACCAACTCAGTACGTAGTCTATAATTATATATATATATTCAAAACTTACAGATCCCAAGACAGAACCCGCTCTTAACGCGATTTCCTCGGTAGCTAATATGATGTTAATACTCCATTCCTCCACTTATTTAAATACATACCGAAACCAAGTAACTTTGCAAGAGGAACGATAGCAATGAAATTCAAGGTAAAGACGACACTATCAGATGCACCACTCAACGCAAATGCAATCGGAACAAAAATCAATAGTATATTGACGTTGGAAGATAAAAAGGTATGCTTTAATGATGATTTGAATGTGATTTCATTATGCTCGTGTGAAGAAAGCAGAGGTTGACGTTCACTCATTTTGATATAAATGAAGGAAGAGAGAGATATGAAAGAGAGAGAGAGAGAGAGAGAGAGAGAAACTTTTTATTTATGTAGTGTTTCACTGGTTTACTTTCCGATTATGGGTAATTCTGATCGACAGTGCATGTCTCAAACAAATACTTTTTTTAGGAACAGTGTGTGCTTTAGGTGGGGGCGAAAATCTAAAACTCCCGAAACCGTATTTTTGAGTTAAAAGATCAAAGGTTATTAAAAACATAAGAACTTGTATGTGCTTAGAGTAAAAGAAATGACAAAAGAGTATGCTTTAATTTCACGTCTTTTGCTATCAAGAGTAAACGTGCTTTATGACGACATAGAATAGCATGTGTATATATATATATATATATATTTATTGAGTTTGGTATTAAAGTTCTCGATTCAGGCATTACCAAATAGAATAAGATGTAATGTTTAAGGTGCGCATCTACCAGTAAAGCGTGGATAGAGCGAACATTCCTTTATAGTGTATCGATCAAGCAACCATGCAAGGAAACGCTCAACACCAATACCATAGCCACCATGAGGACTTGTTCCGTATTTACGTTGATCGATGTACCAATAATACAGAGTTGGATCAATACCATGGGATTTATATGCCTCAAGCAATTCTTCCTAAAAAAAAACAAAAAGAAAAATAGTAAGCACTTGGCTTATTAAATAAAGTTGATGAAAAACTTACTTTACTATCCATTCTCATGCTACCACCAAGCACTTCACCTACACCCGGCAATAAAAGATCAACACTTTCGGTCACTCGTCTATCTTGAGGCGCCCGTTGCATATAGAATGCCTTTATCTGATATGGGAAGTGAGTAAGAAAGACCGGTCGACCAATCTTTTCAATCATGGCACGTTCTGGAGCCTGTGGGATATCCTCACCAAACTCATAAAAACTTCCATCCTCCTTCTTAATATCATGTTGTTTTAGATAGGCAATCGCATCTTGGTACGTCATTCGAAGAAATGGAAACACAGGTTTTTCAAACGTCGGATGGAGCTGTTTTATCAATGATGCTGTTTTTTCATCAGCAAGAATACGGTCCAGAACAAAACTAAATAGACTTTCTATATGGCTCAAGAGATCATCAAATGTAATGAACGCCATTTCGCTTTCTAGATGTGAGTATTCGGATAAGTGTCTGCGAGTATGTGACTTTTCGGCACGGAATGATTCAGAGAGACAAAATACGTCGCCAAGAGAAGGTAAGCACGTTTCAAGATAGAGCTGGGAAGATTGCGTCAAATAGGCCTTTTCTCCATAGTAATCAAAACTAAATAATGTAGATCCACCTTCCACTTGAGTTTGTACCATTGATGGGGGTGTCACTTCAGTAAACTGTTCTTTGTCATAGAATGCACGGAATGCTTTAATCACTTGTGCCCTCACTTTGATTATGGAAGATACAGTCTCGCCCCGAAGAGCAAGATGCCGTTGGTCAAGCAGATAGGAGGGATCAGAATCAGGCGCTATTTTAGTGCTAAAGGCATCAGAACCAGTGGGTGCTTTGCCGACGATTTCCCAATAGTCTGCAACCAATTCATAGCTACCTGGGGCAGTTTTTCCTTCAGGTGTTTCCTTAATCACGCCCCAAATGGTGACTGTCGCTTCAAGCGAAAGGGCAGTAGCTGTATGGCATAGTCTTCCGGATAAGACGCATTGTAAATAACCGGAACCGTCACGGAGGATAATAAAGAGCATGTCTTTACCTTGTTTACGGAGACGATGAATCCAGCCCGAGATTTTTACTCTTTTCTCCTTACTTTCAAGAGACTGACGAATTTTGATCTGGATTTGAGGATATTAGTAATAATGCGTTATACTAGCGCTATAAACCTAACCTTTTGAGCGGCTGGAAGTGACTTGTCCTCACAGATGATTCTAACAAATTCTGTTTTTTCAGACTTCTTTGTTTCCGATGTTGCTTTCTGCTGTAATCTTTCTTGCTTTCTTTGGTGTTCCAAGAGTGCCTTTTTAGCCTTTTTGAAAGCAGTTACCGAGATTTCTTTGAATTCTGCCTCATCCCTCTTTTTTAATTGAATTTTAATATCCTCGCCTTTGGTTTCAATAGCTTTGATTACACTTTTGAATGGGGAGATTCTACTTCCGTCTCCTTTGGTATCAATGCCGTCTAATTCATCGACATAAATAACTTTTTTTTTTTTTTTTTTTTTTTTTTT
>VCJJ01001971.1:41669-66453 GCA_024139415.1 Backusella tarrabulga
ATCCATTTGCTGCCTTCTTCATAAAGTCTATAAAACGTTTCCCATATAAAATCGGGTTGACTGATGATATTGTCGTTTTGTCTTGAGTAATACTTTTCCAAATATGCTCGGATTTCTTTACATAGTTATATGGCGTCAATATATCAATAATGCCAACGTAGTATAATTTATCTGATGATCTGTCTTGTTCGTCACTTGATCGGAAGCCGCCATCTTCGTGATAAAATATACACCATCTTCGCCTATAATATTATTAGTGATAAGCGAATATATATTATTTTTTATATAATACTTTACTCTCCAGAAGGACTGACAGGTAGTTCAGAAGGATCTATGTGTTCAGGATTTGCATTCCGTAATGCTTTACGTACAATTTCTGCTCTATCGGGTTTATTTCTTTTAAATGTTGCTTGTTTCTCAAAACGTTCGGTTTTTGGCTAATGGGAATAAAGTGAATATATGTAAAATGAAATAGATATGGATAGGTACTTACAGTTACCATATGTAATCTGTTATCTCGAATACATTCTGTATTTCCTTTGATAATATCATGGATACCGATCAATAAACTATAATCCATAATATTCAGCGATTGCAGCAGTTCAACATCCCGTACAAGTTGAGTAAGGAAGATGTCTCGTTTTGCTGGACCTAATTGAAGCTGCTGTTTATTTTTCACCCAATTTTGATCCTTCATTACGGCATGAGGGTTCTTCTTGACCTCTTCATCCGAGGTAAGTCGACCAAACATGGAACCCTTTAGATCAAATGTTTGATGGATATCTTTATTTGAAGGCAAAACGTTTCCCATCACAACGAAATGGATCTTTCGCCCACGAGGTAGTTTGATACGATGTAATCCATAGAATCGACATAAAAGGGTATTTGGATTATTACAGACATGCTATAATGATATTAGTAAACAAATAATAATATCAAGTTACTATAAATGTATATACCTCATAATAGTGTTTTAATATTTTACGCATGAATTTATGTTCGGAATGATGGATTGTTTTAATGATGAACCGGTAATCCCTTGAATAATAAAAGAAACTTCCACTTTTACCGGGAGAACCGATTTCGCTCAAGATGTACTTGTTTGTCAAGGACATCATATAATCAGCAGCATCAATGTGAAACTTTTCTCTTAAATTTCGGAAAACCCAAGGTGCGTAGTCTTTAAACTTAAAGTCGTACTTGACACCAGGTGTTAATTCGTTACCGGTCCTAAATAGATGTTTGGATTGAGATGATATAACTTTAATGATTCTTATTATATCTACCATACACATCAAATACAAGTTTATGAGCAGCCAGAAAATCCTCAGGTGTTAATTCTCTCTTTATCTTAGCACACACTCTACCGACCTAATAACCGATGAGAAAAAGAAAAAGTTGGCTTTATCTTTTAAACTTACTGCAATACGAATACCAGTAAGCATATCATACCTAAAATGAGATATGGTTTAGTTTGAAAACTATTGAGCAGATCAATAAGACTTACATCATTTGATAATTCCGATGTCCTTCTGATACGCGTGTTCCAATGGTTACACGAGTCTCATCCTCTGAATCATCTGCATCATCTGCATAAGTCTTTTTCTGCTTTCTTGCCAGTTTGCGTGCTCGTATTTCTTCTCGGAGAGCATCCTGCTCTTCAGCATCCAATTCACCCAGATCCAAGACATGCTTTGTTGATGGTGATAATATACTGCTTGTGGCCGAGAACAATCCAGATGATTTTCTTCTACTGGTGGTTGATGTATTGGTATCAATGCGAAGTGGTTCAACGGGTTTTCTCTTCTGCTGCTGTTGTTTTGGTGTGGTATTGGAGGAGATGGTATCTTCTTTTGTATGGAGTTCTTCTTGTTTTGGAAGGTCGTCTTGAGCAACGACCAAGCCGCTGTCATTTACTGTTTTTGATAATGGCATTGGCGATACTGCATAGGGAGCTGTTATTGACATTGTTTTCTATAGTAATATATGGTTATGTATTGTTGTTTATAATTGAATATATTATCTTGCAAAGTAAAACAGAAAAAGAGAAAAAGAAGGAAAAACAAAAATCAAAAAAAAACCAAGAATTATGACGCTTACTGAGGTTGAATTTATATAGTTTTTTCCTTTTCAGGAACAAGATAATTTAGTGAAAAAGAAAGTGCTTTTTTTTCTATTTCAAATAGGTCTGTACGAATAGTTTTTTTTCATCAGTTTTGCAGATCAACTGTGACTTAATGATATCAAGTATAAATCTGATATACTTACAAGTCATTATTATTGCAAAAATATTGTTTTTCATGATTTATTTAATCATCAAAACAGTGCACCCAGGCAAATAAGTTTTTTTTCCATAAAGGGACAAAATCCAATTTGAAAAAAAAGTTGAAGGCACTGATTTACTTTTTGTTCCAAAAGTATACCCTTTAAAATCAATCCTAATAGTAATTGCCATGCAGGGAGATCACACACATATTCCAGCTCTTAAAGGAGAAGGTGATTTTCTATATTTATGTACTTTCTAATATGTTGATGCCCGTACCTAAAGGAGGTTCTTCATTAAAATGTGTAACCAATGCTAATTGTCATGGTGTTCTCACTTTTGCGTCCGAAATGTTAAAACTGCAAAATTGGGAATTCTAGACTGAGTCTGTCTGTATCCTAGTTTGATGAATACCAAATGTGTAATAATACCAATAATAATAACAGCAATGTGTATTTTCAAGGATATCGTATATACTAGTACTAATAAAATAAACAGACCAGAACATTACAAAATGCGTTTCCCTTTCTCTTTCGTATACTCTTCGATTGAGCATGGCGTAGGTTCTTCTCGAATATTCGGCAACCTATTTTTTGTGTGACATCTTCATTTATTGTTGAATCATTATTGCCATAATCCTATCAAGGCGTTTCTAAACGAACCATGACTAGATAAATAAACAATACACGTCAAACAATCACAATGTGTCCTGAAAAGTAATGACGTTTGTAACAACAACCAATTATTTGAGCGTTGTTGTTATTCGTGGCTTGAAAATAAAAACAACGGCCATTTAAGGTTTACGAAGAAAAAGGTCACGAGAACGAGATAGGAAAAGAGAGGGAGGTTGTATTGTATGGAAAAAAGTCCTCAGTCAGCCAGTCAAACAATGATACGCCAACATTGACAAAAAAGAGAGAGAGAGAGAGGGAGTAGTAACATTGTGCTTGAAACAGGTTTGGGTCAATAAAGTGATTGAAAACTAGAGGAATGAAACAGAATCAATCACAAATGACCCAACCGGTTTTGAGCCCCAGCTCACTTTGTGTTTGATATTATAGCAATCTGTTTTGTGGTCAGTGAGTCCATTTGGGGTAACGGAACTGGCTCATGGAAACAAGTCACATAGTGGCAACAAAGCTGTTAGCAATGGTGACAAATATGCATTGCTCCATCCTCCAAAGGATCGTTCTTATCATCTTGGACCACATCGAGATACTTGCACAAAGAGTACGACGTAGGTGTTTGTCCCATGATCAAGGCATTGACCCAACCCACGCAAAAAATCAGCGGTGATTCATTTTCGTACTCAATATTCAACTTCCAGCACTTTTTTAAAAGAAAGCGAGAGAAAGAGTGATGGAAAAAAAAAGGAAAATAAATTCCTTTTTTTTTAAATATTTTATATATTGATAATAAAAGGTAAATAAATAAAAAGGAGAATTACAAGCAATTGCTTTTTTTTAATATAAAAAATAGATCTTGTTGATTATTAGAATACTACTTCACCTCTGTTTCATCTGGCTCCATTGGCTAATGACTAAATCAATGCATTTACAACCAAATAACCAAGACAGTTCGCAAAAAAAGAAAAAAAAGAACAAGAAAAACAAGGGCCAGCAGCAGCAGCAGCAGCAGCAGCAGCAGCAGCAGCCACCCAATAGTGTTGATGCCATGATGAATCGCCATGTGACTCAGCATGGCAAACACGACGACAACTTTTGGGCAAGCTCTGATAATAACACAGAGGAAAGACAAAAGATTCGAGAGTTTTGGCTGCAGTTAGGTGAAGATGAGAGACGCACTCTTGTCAAGGTGGAGAAGGAAGCTGTGCTTCGTAAAATGAAGGAACAGCAAAAGCATAGTTGCAATTGTTCCGTTTGTGGGAGAAAAAGGTATTTATTTTTATTATTTATTTTTGTATTATTTGTACATATTTCTTTTCACCCCCCTAATTTTTATAAATATGAGAGTAGAACCGCCATTGAGGACGAATTAGAAGTATTATATGATGCTTATTACGAAGAATTAGAACAATATGCTAATCATCAACAGCAAATTGGTACAAAACCTACTAGTTATTTACCTCCCACTCCTGGCTACAGCCATGTCTTGGACGATCCTCGTCTGCTCGATGACGAGGACGAGGATCTGGACGACGACGACGATGACGACGACGACGATGATGACGACGACGATTTTGATGATGACAGCTTCAATGATGACGAGGAGGATCTTGAAGAAATCCTCGACGAGGACGATGAAGAGTATGCCTTTGCTTATGGCACCGAGGACGAAGACGACGACGAGGAAGACGACGAGGAGGAGGACGACGAGGAGGAGGATTTTGAGTCAAAGCATCGTCGTCATCATCATCACCATCATCACCACCATCATCATCATAGAATGCCTCGCTCTTCTTTTTCTGAGCAAAGCCGTTTTGAGGAAATGTCTCATCTTCGTCATAAAAACTCCGGTGCTGCCAGTGGTCACTTTAGTTTTGGCAACAGTCTCACTGTCAAAGGTAAAACAAAAAAGAACCTCTCCATATTAAAATCTAACTTATATATTAGATGGAATACTGACCGTCGCCGATGATCTCTTAAAAAACGACGGTAGAAAGTTCCTTGATTTGATGGAACACCTCGCTGAGCGTAGAATGCAAAAGGACGATTCGCGAATAGAAAGCAGCACCTATTTCCCTGATGATGACGAAGACGCCTTTGATGGGGATGAAGACGAGGTTTGTAAACAAAGCACAAGACAAATAAAACAATCTAATGTTTGGCGTATAAAAGGATACGCGCACTGAAGAACAGCGTATGGAGGAAGGAAGACGCATGTTTCAAATTTTTGCTGCTCGTATGTTTGAACAAAGGGTCTTGGCCGCTTATCGTGAAAAGGTTGCCCAAGAGCGCCAGCAACGACTATTAGAGGAGCTAGAGGAAGAAGATCGTTTGCGCGAGGAACGAGAGGCTAAGAAACAGAAGGAACGAGAAAAAAAGAAGGATAAGAAAAGGTCAGTAACTTACTGTCCATTCATCTGCAGCTTGTGTTCTCATATTATAACTTGTGCACATTAGACAGTTGAAGAAACAACAAGAGGAAGAACGTCTCGCTCGTGAAGCTCAAAAGAAAGCCCAAGAAGAAGCCATTCGATTGGAGAAGGAGAAGAAGCAGGAAATGGAGCGCCAAAAACGTGAAAAACAGCGTCTAAAGAAGGAGGAGGAGCGCAGAGCTAAGGAAGAAGAACGTCGTGCCAAGGAAGAGGAGAAGAAGCGTAGAATCCGGGAAGAAAAAAAGCGTAGAGAAGAAAAGGAACGCCTAGAAAAGGAGCGCCTGGAAAAAGAACGTCTTGAAAAGGAACGCTTGGAGAAAGAACGTCTCGAAAAAGAACGTTTAGAGAAAAAACGTCTCGAAATGGAACGTCTTGAAAAGGAGCGTCAGGAAAAAGAGCGTCTTAAAAAAGAACGGTTGGAAAAAGAGGCAATGCAAGCAAAGGAAAAAGCACAGATGCACGAAAACGCACATGTGTCAGACCCAACAGCTAAAAACGTGGACCATGACAATTTCGAATATCCACGAAGCGACGCAAAGCCTTCACCTGAAAGACAGCAAGTGCTGATGGAAGCACTGATGGGACCACGCATGGCGCCACCCGTCTTTGCACCTCCATCCAACGCTGGAATGCCCCGTCTACCCGACATATACGCACCGCCTTCAGGTCCACCTCTTCTAGGCCAAACCAACTCGTTCATGTCACCATTGGAACCCATGCGTCAGAACAGCATATCACCCATTGGCCTCCCCATCAATGGTCGACGCGTATCATCAACACCCATTGGAAGCGTACCTCATGAAGTCGACCCTTTCCTTCCTTCTGTCATCCAAAGACCGTCCACATCGGAATCGGGTCCCAAATCTTTCTTTACAAACCACCTATTTGGTGAAAGGATGTCCAATGGCTATGATAAACGGTTTTCTGAACTGGATTCTCAACATCGTTCTTCTACAGATGCCAATTGTCCCAACTGGACCAATGGTTGGATTGCATCCTCTGTGTTTTCTGATCATGTCCATGATAAATTATTTGGTGATGCACTGGTAAGTCCTATTGTGATAACTTAACTTGTCTCTAATATTCCCATTTAGCCCGATCGTACCACATTGACTATTGAGCGTGCAAAGATTGCGTATCAAAAGTTAAATACAATCACACAGGCGTATACAGGCCCCCATACGTTATTGCAGCTCCAGTGCATGATCAATGATCTCTACATTGACACTGTGATTGACTTGAGGGAGCTCTATGATATACTCACGTCGTCTCATAATGGGTTCCAATGTATAAACCATCCACAGCATGGCATGATTGTGTTGTATGAACCTCTAATACCGTTACACTCACCGCCTCTTTCACATCCTCTTCAAGGCAATCCACCCTTGTTTGGTGGTATGAATGGATAATATTTTTTTTCTCTCGCTCCCCTTCCCCCCTTTTTTTTGTTTACTTAAATTAAAAATACAATGTAAAAACATATTTTATATATATATATTTGAAAAAGAATGTCAAGTCATTTTTC
This sequence comes from Backusella tarrabulga, assembly GCA_024139415.1. Classification (NCBI taxonomy): domain Eukaryota; kingdom Fungi; phylum Mucoromycota; class Mucoromycetes; order Mucorales; family Backusellaceae; genus Backusella; species Backusella tarrabulga. The sequence continues at coordinate 48,516 of VCJJ01001971.1, forward strand.
ACACAAAAACAAATGTTTTACTGATTCCAATATTGTTGTTGCTGTTGCTGTTGCTGTTGCTGCTGCTGTTGAGTCTGCTGCTGGTATTGTGGGTACTGTTGGTAAGAGAACATTTGAGGCTGACCCAAATAGTTATTGTACTGAGACTGGGGTTGTGAGGTACGGTTCAATTCAGACTTTTGGGATTGTTGGTTTGTCAAGTTGCCTAAAAAGCCTTGGAGTTGGGGCTGTCCACTACCATAAAGTGATTTCTGGTAGTCCGGGATACTTCCTCCAGCTCCTAAATCATCATAGGATTGATTGTTATAGAGTGGGGATGGGTTACCATAGGGCGATCCGCCAGTGTAGGCATTACTAACAGCGGGCTTCATTGGCTGCTGCTGCTGCTGCTGCTGCTGTTGCTGCTGTTGCTGCTGTTGCTGCTGTGGTGGCTGCTGTCCATACATGCCAGTGTAGCCATTACCCTTGTTCACAAAGTGCTGACCATAAGCAGATTGCTGGTAGGCATTGTATTGGTTTGGCATATAGTAGTATTGGTAATAAGGGAGATTGGTGGGGTACATTTGCTGAGGCATGTTTTGTCCATGTGCATGGCCATTCAAGTCCTGGCCATATTTATCACGTGCCTGGTAAGGACTGGCAGCTCCGGTGGAGGGTGATTGACTAAAGCTTGTTGGATCATAATAACCCTATAAAGATATAAATAAGTAGTCTGTATGCAATTTATCTTGGGAAAAATTACCATGGCAGCAGCCCTTTGGGCTTCAGTTCCATAAATGCTATAGTCAGGAAGATTGGCCATAGGATTCATTCCAAAACCAGAAACACCAGCAGGAGTCTGGTTATATGAGTTATAGGCTGAGGACAATTGATCCATGCCAAATTGTTGTTGTGGTTGCTGTTGTTGTTGAGGTGGGAGAGGTTGAGTCTGTTGAGGAGCAGCTTCCTGGGTTTGCTGAACCTGCTGAGTTTGAGCAGGTTGCTGCTGTTGTTGAATGGGTTGAGGTGCTTGAGATTGGGCAAGTGGGGGTTGAGCAGCAGCTTGGGACTGGATAGGCTCTGCTTCAGCAAAGGCAGTGGGCTGAGCCAAAGGAACAGGTGTCTCTTTGACGGGCGAAGGAATATGGGTAACGGTTTCAGTGATGGTGGTTTGTTCAACAGACTCAGTAGTAGATTCAACGACAGCTGTCTCAACCTTACTGGAAAATAAAACAATATAAATCATTGTCTCTCTATCTCCTCTTTACTCCTTTTTAATGACTTACGTTTCAATATGTTCAGATTTCTTGTCTTCCTCTTCTTCGACGTGAAGAGATCCAAATTTGACATCCAAGTCGTTGACAGCTGTGTTTGTGGGTAAGACGACAGGTTCTTGCTGGGCCAAAACGTCAGGCTTTTCTTCGTTTTCTTTCTCTGGTTCAATAGTAACAGGGGTAGCATCCCAAGGTGATGATTCATTAACGTTCACAGGGGCAGACAATTCATCAACTGGCTGCTCTGCAGGAGCATCCCATCCAGTTGATGCTTCAGGAGTATTGGTTTTAGCTGTTGTTATTGCTGCTGTTGTTGTGTCCCATTCGCTTACTACAGGAGTATCCCATTCGCTTGTTTTTGCTGTTGTTGTTGTTGTTGTCTGTACAGTGGTTTCTTCAGCAGTTTCTGGTTCGGGTTCGGGCTTAGGCTTTGACCTTTATTCAAAAAAAGAAAAGTTAGTAATTAAGAAGCGTTTATTATTATTATTATTATTTATTTATTTTGTGACTTACTTAAGAAGGCTTGCCCATGTCTTTGGCTGGTCAGCATCATCACCACTGTTTGCAGCGGGTATCGGAGCCCAGTCATCTGTTGTTGCTGTTCCTGTGTAATCATTTGAGCTATTTGTATTCCATCCATTATCCGTATTCAAATCATCCTGTGCTTGTTTGCTAGATGCAATTGTTGCCCAGGATCCTGCGCTTGCTTCTTGATAATTGGATTTAGGCTGACTATCCCATGATGAAACGGCGGGTTTTATGGTTCGTGCACGGCTTGAAGTGGGTGCAGTAGCTAAGAATGGAAAAATAAATAAACAACAAGGTTTACGCGCAAAGCGAAAAACAAATGATGTTTACCTTTGCCTGGTCGATTCACTCGATCGTTGCTATAGGCTCTCTGTGGTTGTGTGTGTTTGTTTTCACGAGGAGTAGTATAATATGTGGAGGACGATTGTTGATGTGGGGAGATAGTTGGACTAGTTGTTGCCACAACCTTTTGTTTCTGTGCTTCCTTCTTTGATTTCTTAGTCTTTACCTCGCCCCACTGAGTAGCATGTCCTAATACACTAGCTCTTTTAGCAAAAAAAGAAAAAAAAGAGAGAGAGTAAGGCGTTTATGAGCATGTTTTACCTTCACTGATTCGATCAATGGCTAGCTCCAGATCGCCATTTGCCTCGTCCAGAGCAAATAAAAGGTCATCGTCTGACCATTCCAAAAATATAGCTTTGAGGGTAGGTAACTTTGAAGAGTATTTAGACTTGAGTTTTTTCAAGTCGTTTTGTTCAGTAGAAGTAGTTTTCCTTGTTGTGTTTATAGAACGTGTTTCGTATGAAGTCATTTTGTGTATTTTTTTTTATTTTTTATTACTATGGGAACTACTTTGTTATTATCTCTTTTTTTAAACATAAAATACCCACGCTTACCTCTCTGTCTCTCTGTCTTTCTGCTGAATATAGCTAATAAGCAATATGTTGGCTGTAACAAAAATAATAGTGAAAATGAAAAAGAAAAAGAGAAAAAAAGAAAAGGGAATTAACACCAAAACTTATATTTCGCCTCCTCCAAATATAGAAAAACATATTATTGTGACTGTAAATCGTTCTTGTCTACAGCACCTCTTTAACTCACCATCTGCATGGTTTATCCATCTTGTTACCATGTGGATTCATAAAGATGGCCATCCATCACCTTATTGTGCTAACTAAACCAGTGTTATGTATAGCGTAATCATGCAATATTAATCGCCGTCATTAACATCAGGGTAAAAGCTACTCAATACACGTGTATCAGATGGGTTGGTAAGTTCATTTTTTATCAAGTAAATCATTCGTTTTAATATGACTTTAAATCACACTTTATTGAACTTTTTTAATAGAGACTATATTTATAGCGAGTGCCTGAAATTGTAATAAAAGATGTCAAGGGTGCTCTTGCGCTCTTCCCCCTCTTTTTACTCTCTCTTCTGCTTTATATTGTGCTATTGAATTGACCAGTCAATAGGAAAGAAAGAGCAAAAATAAATGAATGTATAATTTTAAATCATAAATATATGTAATAAATATATTAATAGAACACTTACAACGAATTAAGAGCATAAAGTGGCTTTGAGTAAAAGAACATTCTCATGCTACAACAACCCTTGAACATTGTTTTCCTAAAATATCTTCCCTAGGTTTGATATCATTGGTTGGTACAATCAAGGGAGATTGAATAAATAAATAAAAAAAGGATACTTGTTTAAGCCCAAGATGAAGTACTTTCCCTTTTTCTTTTTCCTTTCTTCTGCCGGGATACTCACTTTCTGAAGAATCTCCTCCCCAAATAAAGAAGGGTACTCTTCACTAATTGATAATAAAACAAAGAGAAATTTAATAAATGATGTTTATGTATGACATGTCAAAACTTGTTTGACACATCCTCTAAATTATTTTTTCCTTGCGTGATTGTGCCACAACATATGCCAATTTTTGCGCCCAATATATTTATACCTAATGTGGAAATGGAAAAACAATCAGGTTCCAATCATATTCCAGGAAGAGTGGTAACATGACATCACGTAGTACTATTAGTCTCACCGCACCTGACCAATTCATTTTGTACAAAAGCCTGAAATGAAAGATTTCAAAAAAACAAAACAAATACATACCTCCCGTTTAGGTTTCTTATTTTTTTCCCATTTTTTCCAATTGAATATGTAAAGAAGCATATTCATATGTTAATAAAAGTAATTTAAAAAAAAAATCGATATGTTAGTTAAAACCTGTTGATGAATTAATTACAATAAAGAGAAACATGTCATAAACTCGCATGAATTTTAAAAACAAGAAAAAGATCTAATCTCTTTTTAGAATAAAGGCGTATTGTAATCAAAATAATTATATGCGTAAGTACGACAAGCTTTTTATTTTGTCAACAAAAGTTAAATCATATAAAATGTATCCTTTATCTTCTCATCATGTTCATCACTTCATTTATATCACCGCCGTTATGAAGAACCTATTGTAAACGACCGAGAATGTATTGTGCGTTTTGATGTTGTCGCGGTGTCCAGTCGCTACTATCGATTTCCATAGCATCCTCCTCCTCGCCTTTCGATTCTGGATACTCCATACACTACGAGATATATTAGCTCTATATAAGGAAATATAAAGAGGAAAAATATAAATATTTCCTACCCATTACGTGTATATGTAAAAGCAGACTCTAATTGTCGCTGGAATTGTTATTTTTTCATTGTATTTTATCAGGAGAAAAAATGGCCAGTAGCACAAGCATATGTGTAGGTGGTCCGGCTGGCAGCTTCAACAACGGACAAGTCAACGGTGTACTGCAAGCCATACACCTACGTGCAAGTATTACTTTAATGGCAGAGAGAGAGAAAGAGAATCGAGCGGTACCAAGTTGGTCCCAAAAGATAAAAGTTGAGGACCAATATCTTTTAGCAGAGACTTGAACCCTTCATTTGCTATCTTTCTTGCATTAGCATCGAATTCCGGTTCATTAATACCAGTTATTAATGTAAGATGAGTCAATTGCTTGTATTTTTGGTGTATGTAGTTGAGCCAACTGATAGTATTAGGCGTTTTTGCAGGGTATCTAAGCTCAAACGATAAGGATGTCGTGGAAGTGACAATCTTGATATATTTTGGTAACATTCCAAGTGATTTACTATTTTTTTTATAGAAAATAGAGGGATTTTCTTCAAACCATCCAGTAAAGACTTGGGCGGTCTTTATATTGAAAGTTATGGTGAAAACAAGGGTATACAAAATAGCATATCAAAGTAACGCATTGACATGGTAAAGTGTCTGAGACAAATAAGATGACACAACAAAAGGAATAATGCTCTTTTTCCCTCTTTTATCAAAGTAACCAACTTTTCCAATGAACAAGCTTGATAAATTCGAGTTAAAGATACTTGGCAATATCTTTCTTCGACTGCACTTTCTCCAAAAGAAAGAATGTATGCTTGTTTATCGCAAATGGAGAGACGCAATAAAGAATCGCACTTATTTTGATATAATCACCATTACCGGCGACCGTATGATGGGTCAATTTTTAGGCTTGATTAGCTCAAAATACTATCTTGGTACCCAGATAAAGCGTTTGATATTCTACCAATGCATCGACGAATATTTCAATCGTCACATAAACTTTGGCACGTTTCCAAACCTCGAGTTTTTCTAAATTCATTCATGGCATTACTGTCACGCTCGTTTGCCAGATCCAGAAGACCATTAAGAATCAGTTGAGGTGATAAAGATGGTATCCCGAAGAACCCATGAACTTAGGAACAGCATGCGGCATATCTTCGATTATACAGGCACTTTATTTGAACCAAGACTCTTGGAATCTGGACCATTCCCTCGTATTACCACATTGGAGATGGGATTTGATGACCACAAGGAAGGATTCTTTCCGAAGTTAAAGCATGCTCTTGCGTTAAAAAACTTGATAATAGATCATATCAACATCAGTGGTATAAACATAGAAATCATTCACGCCAATTGTCCAAGGCTATCTCTACTAAAAAGAAACCGATGGGATCTCAGATATTGAACGATCGGATTTTTTATTTCCCGGTGTTATATTCGCCAGTCTCCACATAAAAGAGAAAGCAAAGATAAAATGAAAGAAAAAAAAATAAAACTTGCCTAATATGTCTAACAAACAAATCATTTGTTTGTTATTGCTGCCCTCGAATCTGTATCACTTTTCAAATGTAGATAACACTTCTTATCTATCTCTTGCATGACATATGTTGATATCTTCCATCGGTGGAAATATGCAATAATGTGATCACGAAAATAACTTGGCCACCCGTAACTCAGAAATAAAAAGAGACTCATCTTAAAAATTTTAGTTAAAACATGATAAATGATGATAGTAAGATATTGTATAGTTGTGATAAAGTCGGTTTATAGATACACCCAGCGTATTTTCGGTACCTCTTTCATATGGGGTAGTAATTTAATATTAAAATTAAATAGCCCATCATGATGTATCATATCTACATGCCAGTGATAGACTTTGAATCACAATATTATTTATTGCTGAGTCTTAGTCAAATAATGGATCTCTTATTGTTCAAAGATAGCGAATATATCTAAGTTCTGACCTTTATTTTCTTTAATAATAAAAAGAGTAGACACAAGCCATAAAAACAAAAAGAATAATCCCTCCATTGAGAAAATTCCATTTTGATTTCTAAATAACAATCAAGCCCTTTTTTTCTTCTTTTCTTATCGTTGTTTATTGATAACAGTTTAATCGCTTTAAAAAATATATAGTTTTTTAATATGTGTACAAAGATGATACCACTATCTAAAGTTGGAGAGAGATACCATTGGTTAAAACTAATACATGGAACGGGACTTTAAATAGATTAATGGAAAACAGGAGAAAGGTTCCGTGAACGGATGGATAGAGCGGCAAATATGCTGCATTTATTTGTTAAACTAATTAGGAAAGCTTATTCACTCCTCTCTTACAAGATAGCAAACATGTTACAAGTAGACTATGCCCATTTCATCAATGTAGAAAAGGGCACGCCATAAGCTTGCGTAATTTTTGGCCAATCAAATTACAGTATGTGATCAATTATATAAGTTGCCTCATCAATAATAATTTTGATTTGACTTTGATATTCATGTTTCGACATATACGGATAGTGAAGGAGATTTAAATATCTTTTTTTCCATAAAACACAAAAAAAAAGTATAAATATATTAGGGGCCTGTTCTTTTTCGACGCTTTCTTTCACTTTCAGCTTTACTTACACTTTACTTTTATCACTATGACTGTACCTCCCTCAGTGCCAGTACCCCAAGGGGGTGCTTCGCTCATGTTGGCATTCCAAACAAAACAAAAGAATGTCTTGGTCATTGGTGACAATGCCATTGCAGCCAGCCGAGTTTTGTCTTGCTTGGAAGCCGATTCCAAAGTCTACCTTGTGTCAAAGCTTATCAACTCTACCGAACTCGCCTACCGGGTAGAGCAGGGACAGGTTTCCTTGCTTGGGGAAGAATTTGACATGCGATTTTTAGAGGAGTGCCGTTTCGATCTCGGTTTCATCTGCCATAAAGATCAAGAAATCCAAACACTCGTCAATGAATTCCGTTCCCGCTTTATTCCTGTCAACGTATCTGACCATCCTGAGCTCTGTGACTTTTTTATGACTTCCACTTACCGAGATCAATCATTACAAATCGCAGTTTCTACGAACGGCTTGGCATCAAAGCTCTCGAGCAGAATCAAGCGACACGTTTCGTCCAATTTACCCACCAACATCGGAGACGCAGTAGAAAAAGTGGGTCTTCTACGCAAAAAGGTGCGCCAATCAGATCCCAGCTCAGCTGCTAGCATCAGAAGAATGAAGTGGTTGGCTCAGATTTGTGAATACTGGAGCATGGAAAAAATGGCACAATTATCAAATGATGAAATGGAAAACTTGCTTGAATCATATCAGAATGACGAGGGTTATGAAAGCATCGACTCGATTGATCCCACTCGCCATGTGTCGGGCTCAATTACACTCCTAGGTTCAGGTACTGGCGACCCCGACCTCTTAACAATGGCCGCACATAAAATCATCAAAGAGGCCGATTTGGTATTGGCTGATAAAATTGTCCCTGCTGAAGTGGTTGCACTGGTTGAATGTGAATTGAAGATTGCAAGAAAATTCCCTGGTAATGCTAATGCTGCCCAAGAAGAGTTTAATGAGATTGCATTGAGAGCGGTAAAGCAAGGAAAGAACGTAGTCAGACTTAAGCAAGGAGGTAAATTCACATAGTATAAATATTATATATATACACATTTATCTAAACATTTCAATTTATTTCTTATAGATCCCTACTTGTTTGGTCGTGGTGGTGAAGAAGTCTTATTTTTCCGTAAACATGGCATCGTTCCCCGTGTTATCCCAGGTATCTCTTCCACTGTCGCTGCACCACTTTTGGCTGGCATTCCTTTAACACATCGATCCGTCGCTTCTCAATTCTTGGTTACTACAGGCACTGGTGCCAGTAACTCTTCTGCTCCATTACCCACATTTGATTCTCATCGTACCGATGTATTCTTGATGGCTATTCATCGATTGGAAGCCCTGGTGAATGATCTTATGACTAAGCAAAACTACCCTTCAGACATCCCTTGTGCCATTATTGAAAGAGCAAGTTGTAAAGATCAGCGTGTTATCTGGGCCACACTCTCAACCATTGTCCAGGCATTGGAACGCAACGGTGGAAGCAGACCTCCAGGTTTACTCGTTGTCGGCCACGCTATCAATGTCCTCAAACATGAAAACAAAGGTATCGAGGGTGTAGCAGCAAATATAATGACAGAATCTGGTCTATCCATCGAACAGGATTTTGTTAAATCATCCACCTTATTAAGCTTACATGATCCTGAATCTGTCTACTAAATTGCATACCAAAACATACACACACAAAAAATTTAGATTAATTAGAAAAAAAAAACAAAAGATCAGAGCAAACTGTTTCTTTTTTGTAATAATATTAATGTAATATACTCTTAAATAAAACCAATGAATGTGCATATCGATACCAAAAATAATAATGCATTTTTTTTTAAAAAAAAAAAATCAAATGTCTATTTTTGTAAAAATAATAATAATAACTGATGGATTTGACTCTTCTTCAATACATGGTATATGCACAATATATGTGGGTTGCTTTTCTATTTATTCTACATCTAAATTAGGTATACCAATTATAAACAAATTTTCTATCAAGCAAGTATCCTTTGTATGATATCAACCAAAGATGTCTCCTTTTTCTTTCTTAAATGCTCCAAGCAGGTATCAATGACAGCTTGTATATCCTCTTGCAGGTCCTCGGTCTGACTAGATAATGATTTGGATAGTTTCGATAATGCATCATAGAGCAATGGCGTCTTGATCAATCCATCCTGGATCTTCTGGTGCCAAATTCGGGCAGGCTCGCTTGTTGAAGTCAAGAATGCAAGAAGAAAGTTGATGACACGCTGGACCAATGTGATTAATGCCTTCATGGTAAGCGATCCATCTTCAAGTTGGTTGCTAAGCGATTCCTCAAGTTCCTGATGCTGCTGCTGCTGCTGCTGCTGCTGCTGCCACAGACGACGTGATTGAACATAGGATTTCCCCTTCTTTATAACCCTCTTTCCCTTTTTCTTACTATTCTTGACCGCAATTCGAGCTGCTTCAATCTTGGTCTTTTCATACATTGCTTCTTTTGATAAATTGAATTCAAATTCAACCTGAATCTCCTCTGCTAATTCAACCAGTATGTCGGTGATGCTTCTCGGTATGGTATTTATAATGGAGTCGTTATTGATATCGAATCGGTGATTACAGACTTTGAGGAAAAGATCAAATAAACTATCGGGCTCGGGCATATCTGATATCAAAAGCAGGTTCAAGACATGTACTGTGAAATCCTGTTTGGATTGAATTCCAATGACGAGCAACTTCTCAATCATTTGTTTTACAAGAGCAGGTGCTTGGTCATAAAGACCAATACACTGTATGATCCAATTGACTGGCACTGCAAATCTCGGTTGATCCTGATCCGAGGTTATCCAGAGTTTATACCAAATATTGACCAGCCTTTCTCTTTGGCCACTGTCGTCCAGCCTTACCATTTCCTGTAACATTGCCGAAAGACCATTGTTTTTTATATTATAGATTGTGTGTGATTTTGCAATATCCAATGATGGGAAGGATGCGAAAAAGTCGTCTTGTTTTTCGGTGGGCATAGCAAAGAACCATTCAAAGTCATTCGATGATGTAAACATGTGCTGGAATAAAAGACTTGACACACCCTTTTCAGAAGCATCACTGCCTGTGATGGAGAGTAAAGTGCCCAGGAAATGGTTTTTGAACCATGAATGCGAGCTTCCAGCTGTTTTGTTCCAAGCATCATTTACATTCTCCCTGAGAAAGAGTAGCAAAATATCAATGTATTCTTTTGGTTTTGTAGTTAACAGGTTTTGTACAAGCATGTGGATGGTAACTTGAGGTCCTGCGCTAAAATAGCGAATAAGAATGTTTGATGCCTTGGAATTTCTAAAGCATAACCACCGTAATACATCCAAATCCGAAGCTAAAAGTAGGACTGGGACAGCATAAGAAGACAGGGAGCCAACATGGGCGTTTTGTAGCGTCATGCTCATATATTTCGAATAGGGCACTGTATCTTTTCCCTTGGATTTCAATTCATTTTGGAGACCCATAGAAAGCCATTCAATATACCACTGGATAATATCGGGTCTGGCGACGTAAAGACAGTCTGATACCCAAGCATCTGCCTTACCGGATTGTGTTACGATTTTCAATATCTTTCGACAGCCTTCGACTAGCACTTTATCCGAACCATTACTGTAGTGCGCAAGATCGATACGGGCACCTGACTTTACACTGTATGCTATTGCTTTTTCTTCCTGCTTTTGCTGGTGCTGTAGTTCTTGAAATCGTTGCTGTTCATCCGGTATATTGAATAGTTGTACGAATGCATAATATGGTGCAGTACGCTTGTTATATTTTGCTTTATCCAATAATGACAGGACTGCTTGAACGATGACCTCGGTATGCTTTTTAAACGGATCTCTTGCAGCCCAATCCGCCAACACGGTATCCAACACCGTCTTTTGCTCCCTTGGATAGGTACCGAGAATCCCTTCCTTTAGATACATATCAAACTCATAAGGATCGTACTCACCCATTTTGTGTGTCCAGAACAAGGTGCCTTTATGAATGGCCCGTATACGTTCAAATTTATCGCTGGGTGTTTGTAGCAGTAGTGTACTGTCAATAAGTGGGCTTGATTCTACATTCAATCAAGAGTGTTATTAAACTATAATATATAAATATAAACATCTACGAGACCTACTTTTGCTTTTCACTGCCGAGTGTTTAAAAGTACAATAGAGTTTAAATAAGCAACTATACTTTTGCTTATGATAATTAGAAGAGAGGCAGTTTCCCATTTCCATTAAACCAAGCGTTAGTTCGTCCTTGGTAAAGCGCGATCTTGCAAGTGCATTTCCTAGCTGTTCATCGATAGTGCTACTAAGCAAATCCACATCCGTTTGCTTCATCACGGAGAAGGCTTCCGATATTGCCTTTTGAGCAGGCACACGCTGCTTCAGTCTATGCTCGAGATGGTCGAGGTAAATATACTTGAGGTCAGCCTCATTGGTTTGGTCATCCATCAGGCAAAACTGCAGCCACATATGTAATAAAATCATGGATCTATCGGACTGTACAAATCGGCTATAACCCTCTATCCATGCATTCTGGGGAATGTCCGGTTTGCTATATAACGCCAACACCAATCCATAAAGGTATATCAGGATGGCAGAGTCTGTGTTTGAATTTAATGCCAGCCAAGTGTATGCTGAAAAGCGCTTTGGAAACTCAATGAGCCATATTAAACCAAACTGCTGGACGAGACCGCTAATGCAACTCCTTAGCGAGTTAATCACAATAGATTTCGAGTATTGAAAGGCATAAGGGTCTTCTTGATGAGCCACTGAGAGCAACAGCTGAATGAAAAGATCAAAGAATTCAAACGACTCGTCTCTGCTGGCGGGAAACGTGAATGTGCACTGCGTTATTCGTTTTACGGTTGCCTCTGTATCTTTTGCTGCTACTAGTTGCTTCAATTCACTGATGGATAAATTGTCATCTCCTTGATTTAACAAATTGCGAAGATCCATTGTGGTTGAACCTATTCACCACAGTCGAAGGTGCACGCGCCGGTTTTGGGATCAGTAAAAACAGTCACAATGATCATGAACCAAGTTTCACTCTTGAGTTTTTTTTCATTTTTTTCTTCACCTTACATTACTTCACCATGGTTAAGCTCTGTGTACTATGTTCAAAGAATAGAGCGGTCCTAAAGAGACCAAAAACCGGCCAGCAAATTTGCCAAAGCTGCTTCTTTTATGTTTTCGAGACAGAAATCCATCATACTATTATCGATACCAAGCTCTTTGAAAGAGGGGAAAGAGTTGCTATTGGTGCAAGTGGTGGAAAAGGTATGTCGGTCAAGGGGAAAAAGGGAAAAGGGGAGGATCTAGCTTTTACATTAGAGATCTGACATAATGACAACACAGATTCCACCGTACTCGCCCATATTATGAAGACACTCAACGAACGCTACGACTACGGACTCGATCTCTATTTACTATCTGTGGATGAAGGTATTACCGGATACAGAGACGATTCACTGGAAACAGTAAAGCGCAACCAGCAACAATACGAACTTCCCTTAAAGATTGTGTCGTACAGAGATCTTTATGGCTGGAGCATGGATGACATTGTAAGAGAAGTTGGAAGAAAGAACAACTGTACCTACTGCGGTGTGTTTAGACGCCAAGCATTGGACAGAGGATCTGTTATGTTGGGTGTCAACCATATTGTGACAGGGCACAATGCAGACGATATAGCCGAAACAGTACTTATGAACAGTAAGCTTCCAAAAGCCAACAATTCTACACTAAAAGCATATTAACCACTTCATTGAAACAAACAGTTTTCCGTGGTGATATTGCTCGCTTGGGAAGATGTACCGAGATTGTTACCCAGGGTGAAAGTCATATCAAGAGATCTAAGCCTTTCAAATACACATATGAGAAGGAGATTGTCATGTATGCCTATTTCAAGAAGCTAGATTACTTTTCTACAGAGTGCATCTATTCTCCAAATGCATATCGCGGCCATGCCCGTACATTCTTAAAGGATCTAGAAGCGATTAGGCCCACTGCTATTATAGGTAAGACCCACATTTATCACTTTAATGCATGTAATAATAAAAATAGTAATAAATGTCTCAATCAGATATTATCCATTCTGGTGAGGCTTTTGAGATCAAGGCTGATGTAAAGATGCCAACGCAAAAAACATGTGAACGCTGTGGATACATGTCATCGAATGAACTTTGTAAAGCATGTGTTTTATTAGAGGGTCTTAACAGAGGTTTACCACAAATGGGTATTGGTAAAGAGTCCAAAGTGGTAAGTTTTGTGTGTGTGTATGTGTTTGTTATTGCCTTATATAGTAACCGTTTCAATCAAATAAATATAAATAAATAGCGCCGTGAATTAGCTGAAATGAAGGAGAAGGATGATAAGCCTTTGCCAAAGGTACAACACTTTTCAGAGATCAAAAGAGACCAAGATATCCCCGAATTAGTACAGCCACGTGATCCCAAAGAAGTTTATACACCTCCTCCACGCGTTCCTGGAGGCATATTACATGATGCTAATCTGCAAAAGAAAGATATTAATTGGTAGATCAGTATTCAATAAGAACATACATAGAACATACAAATATAAACTCTTACAGATGATATACAACAAATACAACAAATAATTCGCCCCCTTTCGTTATTGAACCCACAAAAATGGAAAAAGTTATTATCCATGTCGATCTTTTCGATAAAAATAAAATAAATAAATACAAAACAAGGGCTTTTTATTATTTTTGTTATTGTTATTAATAACATGCGTTCCAGACTGTAGGTACATTATTTGTTGTCAGTATTGTATAATTTCTCTACTTTAATATTCTTAAAAAGCATGTGCATGAAAAAGAAAGAAGATGAATATAAAGTACTTGTTTATTTTTTAATAATAGTTAAAATAGTAAGATTATCATCATTAAGTTCATGGCAAAAGTTTATAAAAAAACAAATACGCACCAAGACATTTCCCAAAACTTTACATTTCCGTCCTGTATTATGATTTTTCATAAAAAGAAAAATAGCTTTTTTAAGTTCAAATCGACTCCATAGAATCTAAAAGCGCAACAAAAAGGTAGCTCAAAAAGCAAGGAGTTTCAAGGAGTTAGCATGAGAGAAAGGAAACAAGGATATGGAAAAGATGGAAAAGAAGAAGAATAATAATAATAATAAATAATCAAATAATCAAATACCCTTGAAAGTGTATGCATTGGATCTTATCACGATAAACTATATTATTTTCTCTTGGTTCTCTTTCTCCTTATCTGAGAAGTACAGTAGTGCAAACTGCATGGAAATATGCGCTGAGTTTTTTTTTCTGTGATCCATAAATGAGTAACATTTATCATTAAAACATGACTTGCATTAACTTATGTCATGATTTTATATTTATATTCCTTAAACTTTTATCTTCCCTTTTTTTGGTTATAAAAGTAGCAGGGAAAAAAAAGATTTAGACCTCATTTCTTTCTTTCTCTTCCTCTTTTCTTGCTCTTTACTTAATACTATTATTTATGATCTTATATTGCCCTTCCAACATGTCAGACACAACAGAACCTGTTGAAAGTCAACCCACCGAGCCGCTTAATTTAGACCATTTCCTAAGTATCCAGGACAAAATGGATGAAATCAAACGGAAACTGTACGCCCTAAGCAGAGATATATCCTTACAAAAAGAAATGTTGACTCGTAGCGAAGAAAATTGTCAGAATGACAATGAACCATCTAGCAAGTTAAATTAATTTTATACACCAAATCCTCACACACATGCACACACGCTATATATACAACTCTAAAGAATACTCGATACACAACAAAGCTTTAATTTTGCTCCTATCTGTTTCACTAGATTACCCCACTTTGTTCCTTTATTTTTCTATCTTCATAAATATCTATATTATCAATAAAGTTCAATTATTAATAGCAATGATTTTTATTATTATTTATTTATTTTATTTCGCATTTTTCTTATATTTTGGTAACTCGATAACACACGTCGGTGTTATACGATTAATATGGTGATATCACCTAAAAACTTTTTTTTTGTTACTTAAAAAGTCAACACACAGTAAGCAATTGGAATTATGTATCATGTCAGTTTGTGTATTAGACGTCATGGACCTCTCTCTTGGTTTGTTTGTTTTATTTTTGTGTGCTAACTAAAAAACATCATTTTCTCCCGTATTTAACTCAAATAAAGAATATGGGATTTTCCATTTTTATAATCGCATAAATTTGTGTTCGGAACGCTTATTGTCTGACAGATCGGAATAACTTGATGTTAATAGAAAATGTAAATTGATTTTTTTTATAATAATAAACCCCTTCCTTTATTTTAGTAGTTTTTGTATTATCAATTCCTACTTTGATTAGCTATTACAAGTTGTTTTGAGCTTCCTATTTTTTTTCTAAAAAAGTTAAAACGAGAATTTGCCTTTTTGTTGATTTGTTTTTTAAAAAATAAAACACTGAAAGGAGCAGGTTACTCCCTCTATTTTTGATAAATTGCACCTGCATTAATAATAAAAATCAACACGGATATAACTTTTAAATGAGGAATAGAGTGGTCAATTTTTTTTCTCATTTTTTTAGCAGTCAGCTGATAGAATTGTTGTACTAATTGATGTGTGATAACTCTAATACTCGTTTCTATTGTAAAGTAATAAAAAATGTATTGGATTCTAGAATGTGTAAGTATTTATATAAAAATAGGACAGCTGATTTTCTTGAGACGTTGTCATAAACGACGACTTTTATTCTTATCTGTAAATTGAGAATGGTCAGATCAAAACATAGAAAAATGGTTAATGTCAATAATGATCTCTTCTGGAAAATCATTTTCCGAGGAAACAGCAATGTCGTATTTTTCACTCATCTGTATTGGTTATTTCTAAAAGTACCGATCGGATTTTACAAACAAGTAAGGCAGGTCTGTTCCTGTTATGCTGAGAAAAAGCAGGGTTTGCTGTAATATATCAAGTTTCTTTCCAGAAGTGGAAAAATAGAATAATTGAGTAGAACTGAATGGAAATATATTTTCCTATCTTTATACTCACACGATCAACTGTTTCAAAGGTGGATGATATTTACTCAATTCTATGGTTTAACCCGAAAAAATACACGCACACGCGCACATAAACATAAACACAAACAAAGTGGCAAATAGTTCTGGAGTTAAAAAATAACATAGGTGCTTCACCATATGTATTATCTATAAACAGTTAAAGAACATTTTCCCCTAAAGTTGAAACTTATATCCTCAAAGTTAAATATTACTTTCATTATAGTATAAAGGTATTCTATTAATAGAGACGCCCAATAGTCTTGGTTTTCAGCGGAAAAATAAGTGCTGATTTTGTTATTTTAATTAAACTGATTCAAGTACTAAAATATCCAAGTAATTGTTATGTTGTGTGTATCAATTTACCTTTTGGAAAAGAAAAGAAGAAAAAAATAAAGGAACTCAAAATAACATCTTTAATCTGTATAATAACTATTATAAACAATAAAATTGATGTTGTAACTTTTAAGAAAACCAAATAAAGATAAATAAACATATAATATATGTTTTACACGCAAAATGCATCGTTAACAAAACGACATTGAGCAGGCTTGTATCTGAGATTAAAATATTATTAAATCCCTTTTGGGTGAATAGCAAACACGGATGGCCTGCAATTAAATAGCAAAACAGTTTTATATACACTACTTATTGTTTGTGCTATTTATATAAAAAGAAACAATATATCAACAATAAATATGATTCCAGACGATTTAATCACTAAAAAGAAAATAATATTTATCGTAAGGAAAGGATATATATTTAAAAATTTTCATTTATGGTGTTACAATAAGGAGAGCACCATTCTACTCAAATAAGGTACGTCCCGACTAAATCGGTTTAACTTCAATACTATTGTCATTTTACTTCATAAAATAAGTATGGCAAGATTGTTTGAGCAAAATATTATTAAGGGCTCAAAATAATGACTTGTGTGTGGTTTATTTGCTTCTAAAGCGTGAAAACTCTATTTTTGGAAGAAAAATTGCTTTGGTCAAAGTAGAAATTAAAGCTTTGGTATACAAGAATATATACAGTAGAAATAGATTTTCTATTATCAGCTCAAAAACTAATAAAATACAAACCAACAAGAATACACATCATATTATCTTGGATTACTATTTTTACAGCAGACTATCAGTTTGACACAAGATTAATTCACTTTGCGTTTAGCACAAATATTAGAACAAATCATTTTTCTCTTAATAAGGTATCGACCTTAAAAAAACAGTAACTTAGTTCTATATAGTTTTTAGAGACTAACTATCAAAATATATTTTGAATTTCTTGTATATCAAAATTATACAGCATAAAAATCTTACTAAATTCTAAGTGAAAGTAAAAGAACTTTAAAATTCTCCCTTCCTCTTAATGTAAAAGTGACCTAACAATAGTGTAATGGTAGCATAAAGCATGCATGTGGCAACAGTTTCTTTCTTTTGTCTATTTTCTTCCACGCGGCATGCAATTGTTACTGTTGAGCCAATCATGAATATATAATTTATCCATTTGAGTAATATCACAAATGCTACTAGCATTTTATTCTTGCTTTTTGAAAAAAAGATGATAAAGAGGGAAAAAATATATGTTACACTATAGCCTACTGATGGTATTGTACTGGAGTAGACTAATTTACTTGAGCTACTATTAGATTATAAATGGCCGTAATGATTGCCAAAAGCAATATTAATAACTTAAATCCTTGATTATACAAAAAAAGAGAGCTACAGTGGGAGCTCACTATAATAGTATATCTTGTAAATCCAAAAATGTACTATTACCATTTTTCAATCAGAGAAATAGCTAAATGTCTTTTTATTTGGTGAAAACCACTTGCCTGATTTTCTTTTTTTTTTTTTTAAAAAAAAAAAAAAATTTTT
>VCJJ01001971.1:72034-83954 GCA_024139415.1 Backusella tarrabulga
AAAAAAACTTTACCAATATAATCATGAAGAGTCAAACGTTCTACAAGACCAGCCAGAGTACCACCCTTGATGGTTTTTTCTTGTGTAAATTCAATATCACCTTCTGAATAATCATAACCGAGGTACCAATACTCCTCATCTGTCTTGTGATAATTGCCATGCTGTTGTGGACCATAACTATGCTGTCGTTTTAAAGGCTTTGATCCATCAGTAATAGCTGAACGACTACTCATGCTAATGGAAGGACGATGTTGAGTAAGGCTTGGCATCAATCTTTTAGATTTACTGCCATTCTCAGACAGTTGTTCATGTTCGTTAGCACTTCCTTTATGGGGACGAGGATATCCAGGGGCTGCTGCCTTTGCTAATCCTTCATTCGTTGCGGTAGCAGAAGACTCGAAATAGGTGTGAATAGGAGAGTGTGGTCCCTCTGATTCGTCGATAGTTGCAGCTGCTGAATTTACCAACGATTCGTTCTTTCGTAGCCACATTTTTCGTTCAGTCACCATTTGATGCAAGTTGCTGTGAATGTTATCAATCGCATCCTCTACGCGCTTCAAAGACTCGTCTACGGCGTCAACGCTAGACCGTAAATCAAGATTCACGTCAGTTAATGTCTGAACGGCACTAAACAATAAACCAACAGAGTTGTAGAGTTTTTGTTTGCTTAAGCGGAATTCGGGCAAGGTAGGAATCTGGGTACTGTTGACTTTGCTTAAATCAATATCTCCTAAAATAGATATATATTGGCTGATCTGAGTAGATAAATTTTGAAAAAGGAAAACAACGCAGGATCTAGCGCGGTGGCCCAAGTAAAGCTTCTCCTCCTCCGTTTTCATATCTGCAGATACTTCTGAGACCGTATCACTCTCGGTATCATTGTTTGGTGAAAAGAACTGTTCTTTTTCAATATTGTAGATGTTTGTGGATGCGTCGCATAACGCATTTGTTGTACCCATAATCTGTTTGGCGTGTGTTTGAATGCTTACTAATAAATCCTGGTTCAGCACATATTTTGTCTTTACAGATGCCTTTGCTACAGGTAATGAGTCGCTCTTTCGCTTTTCTTCTACCGTTGTTGGTTCAGAGATGGTTGTAGTGGACTCGGATGTGTTTGTGTTTTGAGTACGATGTTCTATTTCTACCTGCTCGTTCTCCTTTTCTAATTCTATTAAGCGTGGGTTCACTGGTTCGATGACGACATTTTTAATTTGGCACTGCTGGATAAATTTCTTTACCGCATTTGAAAGTTCTGCTGCATCACGTTGTACTTTGGCATGAACATGGCTAGCAGATATCACAGGAGAGTCGTTTACTACTTTTGCTGAT
The DNA here is from genome assembly GCA_024139415.1 of Backusella tarrabulga. NCBI lineage: Eukaryota > Fungi > Mucoromycota > Mucoromycetes > Mucorales > Backusellaceae > Backusella > Backusella tarrabulga. The sequence goes on from VCJJ01001971.1 coordinate 73,364, forward strand.
AAGATAAGTTTTGAAAGACTGGTTAATACATGTCGATGTGGCTCTCTCATCTCGGGTGTTTGTAAATGGGGTGCTTCCTTGTCCATGGATCGAGAAGAATAAAGCATTAAGCGAACAACATCAACAATCACCGATATTTTCTGTTTAAAAGCAGCTCCTTCACCACGCACAGCGGCAGTATTTAAATCTTGTACACCTTGAGCAATCTTTATGGCTACACTTTTCCATGAAAGTGGTGTTTCTTCAATAATTTCGGCCGAAGTTACTATTTTGGATGATCTCTCTGATTCGATAGAGCTTTTTCTCCTCTAATGGTATTTATTATTATTATTATTATTATTATTAACCCAAACACATACACATGTATTTATCAAGTAGTATATGTACCAGTTTTCCGGTTGTTTTGTCTATGTCTTCATAATCCCAAGTTGTTTCCTGTGTTATTGAGTTGCCGTAATATACTTTTCCTTGTGGCGTTGTTCGCTTTGACCAATAAGCCATAACCTAAAAAGAATATATTACTTAAATTAAATATAATATATAATATAAATAACTAAATAAATTAAATTCAGATATCTTTACATTAGATTTGTCAATATCCTTTGCTTCAAGTGATAATGTGCTAGCAGTCTCCTTCTTTTTCACTCTGCCAAAGTCTTGGTAGTCTTCAAAACTTTCGTGTGTAGTTGTGTCCTCATTGTCTGATTCAAATTGAGGTTGAGATTTATTTCGTGGCATTTCGTAGTAATCGTCTTCAGTGTCATCGTCCGAATCTTCCATTCCAGGATGAGTCCAGCGAAGGCCACCAGTGTACTGGTTATGGTAAAATTCAGTGACACCGTCTTCAGCTATTCGAAGTATCCAACCCTCTGGCAATGATTTCTGTCGTGAATAAAAACTCTCGTCTTCGGGGAAGGGTTGCTGTTGTTGTGGAGGTGGCGACTTTCTATAAGCAGAAAGCGTCTTCTTCTTTCTTGGTGTTATTGAAACTCTGTCTACTGAAGATGACATGCTGTTTGTTCGAGATTTCGTTGGACTTTTCATATTCTCAATAAGCTCTGGGTTTATATCAATTATCTCGACGTAGTTGCTAGGAAACCACCCTCGACGTCCTTTGCACCTTGAAAATAAAAAGCGTTAAAAATACAACACTCTTATATACCAAATAACACTGAAATATACTATGTTTACCAGCCATCCCACCATCCGGTGTCTAACTGCGAGAGTACTTCTATTTCGTCTCCTTTGTGGAAAGAGAGTGAAGACTTTTCTGATGATGAAAAGCTATAAAGTGCCTTGACTCTACATATCACCTTTGGACTCTCTGCTTTTATTTCCATTTTCGGCTCCAAAAAAAGAAAGAAAAAAGAGTATGGCAAATAAATAAATAGAAAAAGAGAAGAGGAAAAGATGAATATCCGTAGCACAACTAGCAAATATAATAGTTTAGAATGAAAAAAAAATAAGGTTCAGTGTCTGATAAATGATTTGTCCAAATGCTTTTTTCTTTAGAGCAATTTTTACATTTCCACTTGCTATATTTATGGGCAAAAAGATGATTTGTAATGCTCGCAATTGTTAATGTTGACATCTATCAAACAAAAATAGTGTATTGGTTAGTGTTTGTTATTGTTTATGACTAAACCTTTAAATTGTGCGCTTGGGCATTTTAGTTATCCCAGAACGTGGCGAGATAAATGGACTCCGAATTTGCAATTATTTAAAATTTGATCTGTACCACTGATTGACCTTTTTGGCTCACGCTGAGCTGTTACACGTATAAAAAGAGATGAGCTAAAACCCCTTTTTATTCAGTTCCAGACTGTCATAAAAAACAAACAAAAAGATGTCTCCAACTATATGTTGAGACAAGTCAAGTGGCATTCTCTTTTCATCCACGCTTTCAAGAATCGATAAACCTATAAAGAATTACATCAGTTGGTTGCATGCAGAAATAATATAATATGTTATACATTTTGCTTAATTGACGACACTCATTACATTTTACTTGTATAGACATACTTTGCCATTTTATTATTACACTTTCTTTTTTTAATAATATGGATAGGTTACCACTTGCCAGCAAGTATATCATGATCATTAACACAAGTTTAAACCTACATATGTCAAGTCATATCCTATATTTTATTTAATAAACCATATGATATTCCGAATACAATATAACCATAAAATTCATTTTAATAGTATGCTTATGATTCTGCTTTTATGAGTGATGCTGATGATGATTTTAAATACTATGAATTAAGTAAGCTTGGCATAATCTGGTCGAGCTGTACATGATCAAACTTTCCTATAAACAATAAACACTCATTAGTATATCAAAGTATATTATATAAATAGTAATTGATTATATATACCTGGTATTGGAATAAAATAATCGCATACTTCACGATCAAACCGTTCTTTATATTGATCCGGGGGAACAATTGTAACTTCTTTTTTTGACGATCTCAATGTTGATTTACTTTTGGATTCAATTTTCTTATACCATGTATACGCTCCAATAAAATCTACATATATATATATGTGAATCAAAAGTGCTTTTACAATGTCTATTATCATTCTCATACCAACAATACCGGCAGTCATCTCGCCTTTCTCTCTATCAATTCCAACCAACAGTGAGTAATCCATAATATTGCTCTTTGATAAGAATTCGGTATCGTTTTGAATGGCAGTTTGTACCATAGCTTTTGACTGTTCATTTACAGGTAAATGCATTCGGTGCTCTGATTTTTTAAAAAAAAAGGTTAACTCCAGTTTGTAATAGAAATGGGATAATGTATTTGTGTGTTACCATCCAGCCAGTCGCCATCCCACAATGTAATATCAGTTTGCTGTTTACGGTACTCTTCCACATGTCGATCTTGAATTCCTTTAAAATCGAATCTCTACAAATAAAAAAAGGTTAGATTTACAAGAGCCCACAAAGAAAAAAAAATACAATACTTTTATGATATGATGTCCGTAAAACAAATGTTCCATAATCAACACATCCATGTCAAGTGTTTCTTTCTTATCCAGTGTATTTTTCATACGGATGGTAAAGAATCCAAATATTTTGGCCAATACGGATGGTTTCTAAAAAAGAAAAAAAAAAGTTTATACAATGTTGCATAAAAGAAAACAAAAACGCCCTTACATTAGAAGATTGATTCATGTGTTCAAAGTATTTGGGTGCAAATTTTAAAAATGCATCCTTTTCAGCAATATTCCAAGCATTCACCATTTGCTTTACTACAAGTCTATCATCTTTTTTAAAAATAGTAAATGTTAACATTACTTTCATTATACTATCCACCTGCTTTACCTTTAGTTTTATAAAAATGACTTTTACTCTTTCCTCCACTAGCAGCCCACGCATCACAACGACTCAGAGATTCAATCACCAATTGATTAATATCGCACTGCTTTCGTAGCTGTTCGAATTCCTTTGCATAGTAAACAATGCAAGTGAATTCAGTATTATCATGGACAAACTCTATAAAAGTAATCAGTATATATAATAGTTCAAAGCATAGCATATACTTTACTGTAATTAATATGAGGACTGATCATCTTCTTGTCTTCACCACTATTCTTGTTGGTTTCAGGTTCATAATAGTAAGAGGTTGTCTTGTATTCCTTTGTTGAAATACTGATATGATCCGAATCTTGCTCAACGGCGCTTAATGGCTCGAGATCACGTTCAGAAAACTCACGCTTCATACCACGATTGTCGACCTTTGACTCCTCTTGCTTTTTAATCCAAGGTGAATGAGAATGCCATTTGGATTTTAGATCTTCCATTCTTTTGGTGTGATTCATTTGTGCCTCTGATACACCTGTTTTACACACCTCGACAAGCATCGTTCTGAATGAGGCTGTTTCTGTGCTTGAGCCCGTTGACGAGGAAATGAATTTTCGTTCGATGGATGAATAGTAACCATCAAGAATCTGGGGCTTTACGGACGCATTAGAGTCGCTACTTTCTTCTGAGTCTGAACCGCTGGATATGAGTGAGGGTACTGATCGATTTTTACCAGTGGAAGTAGCTAAAATAGCTTCATTATCTTCTTTTTTCATATGAGAGTCTCCACCAGAGAATATCTCTTGAAGGTAAGTATTGGAACTTGAATTTCTGTGTTAGTTTTTGTTCTTACATTCTAGAATTGCATTCAAATAAAACATACCTTAGAGTATATGCAATGATGGAAGTAGGCTCATCTTCTCTTACCAGTATAGACGATCCTGGGAAACAATGTATTTTTTTTGATCTGGTGTTTTTAAGATTGGTTAAATTATTGTCATTATTTCGATTTTATGCATAAATGCATTTAAACTTACTCTATATAATCAGGCTGTATCCAATTGCAATTATCCATGACCTCTATGCATGACTTCTTTTGCCAAGTAGACAAGTATTCCAATATTGAGTTTGACTGGATTCCAAAATAGCGTCTAAAATCATTCAGTTCATTGAGATCTGTTTTAGAAAGCACCTGCAGCAATCCGTTTTGGTCTGTTTCAAGTTTTTTTCGCATTTCACTTATTTCGGCTTCCATATTTTTTAATTCCATCTGGTGTTGTCTGGCCAAATCAGGTGTTAATCCACGGCATTTTCTTTTCCCTTCAGCAGCGATGTAGCGGCTCAGCAAATCAAGATGTGTGGTAACGGAATGGAAGAGAAATTCGATATCCTGTGTCGCTGCCAATTTCCAATCTCTCAGGATGGCCGGATTCATACGTGACTCCTTTTCATGTAGATACTGCTTAGTATCTCCAACCTGAATGCGTGGAACTCTCAATTCGTATCGCTTCGCCTCCTCGTAAACAAACTTGACAGTTACCCCTTTGCGGTTTAGACGAAAGCAACGGATCAAATCTGATTTTGCTCTGTGTTGACACATGGGTTTGCTGAACGTTGAGAAGCGTGTGCTATAAAACGATAGTTCCAGGAATTTTCCAAAAGAAAACTGCTCCGTCAGGGCATGCAGTTTTTGAGGCATCGTAGATACATCGCACTTATTGCACATAAACCAAGATTCAATCACATCAGGCAGTTGTGCTACTTTTTCCTCTTCAATTTGAACCGAATCCATGTACACATTAAACTTGCCTGTACCATGCGTAATACAAAAGACATGATCGATGAGTTGCTGTTGGCAACAGTGATAGATGCTGCATTGTCGGTTGGAATCTAGCTTTTTATTGAGACCAGATGCTCCAGATTGGGAATTAAGCGAGTTCATCGACTTTCTTGATTGTGCGTGGAGCAAACCCGGACGCTCGGTGATTTGTCCTTCGGTTGAGAAGATTGGCGTTTTACTTTGTTCTATTAACGTTTGGCATGAAGAACGACTTTTATCACACCAGTTTCTAATCACAGAGCCAAGCGTTTGATCCATGCATTTGATTTCCGGAGACGCTTGATCATTGATCTCCTTGTCCTCTTTATTAAAGCTGAAATAGTCCATTTTGCTCATGATTGGTCCAAAACATGGAAGCTCAGGGCACCCAATTGGATGACACGTGACACCTACTGTAATACTCTGATGCTGCTTGAATCCTTTCAAAGAACCTGTATTCAGTAGCAGATGCTCCAAACCAAACTTGCTGTCCCCCAACGGCTCATTTGAGCGAAATGATGAGTATGCGGTGATAAATTGAGGCAGGATGATGGAGTCGAGATCTGCCTGAGATGGGTTGGATGCTGGATTGCCGTTTGAATCATCTGCATGATAGCTCTGTCGTTTTCTATTAGTTGGATTGATGGACGATAGTAACGTGGACGCTCTTCTTGGTTTAGTCACTGAAACATTCCGACCTAACTTTGATTGGATGATTTCCCTAAGGTATATCCGTTTCTGCTCTTGCAAAAGTTGCACTTCCAGGTCTAGTCTGTTTAGTAGCGTTGGGTATGGAAAAAAGCAATCAGGAGAGGAAGAGATCAAGGCAAGTTCGACTCGTTTCTTTAGCTTTGAAAACCGATGAGGGTCAGAACTTTCTATAACTTGATCATAATCAAAGTTGGATACTTGTTTGTCAGCGTCGAATTTTTTTGTAATATTTCCAAAAGAAAGGCCCCTTTTCAAAAAGGAAGAGCTTGTGCGTTTTTCGGACAAAGGTGTTTTTGTAGCATCTGTGCGCTTTTTTTGAGGAGTGCGAATCAACCAACCTAGAAAACCTTGTTTCAGATTGGCTTTTTCATCGGATTTATCGGCGGTTGCTTGTTTCAGGGACGACTGTGTGCTTGGACCATGAATTAGTTTCACATGCTGATCGCGCATCAAAAAATACTCTAGACAAAGACTTTGGATGACATAAATCATTGCAGAAACGATATCGACTAATTTAGATGTAATCGGCTCACTTGACCCATAAATACGAACCGTTCCTCCAATAGGAAACTCGAAAATTGGAAGATGTTCCTCTTTCAGAAATAAAAAATATATAAAAAGTAAATAAAAACGCCCTTTCTTTATGTAGTTCTAATGAATACCTATTTTATTATTGGTGTTATCACTACTGCCGTGGAATACGTTGGGAAGAAATTTGGAGTCTGTTGGTGAAGAAGCTGAAATGGTCTGAATGCAGATCTTTTGGTTTGAGCTTGTTTGTGATGAAGCAAATGTCTTGTCGCTAATGACGACTATTATGTTGTAGAGAACCTTGAACCATGGTTCCAAAGGCACTTTTTCGTCTAGCAACCAGCGCTTTAATAAATTGGAAATATGCTGGCGTGAACCATCATCTAAAGTATATTGCTGAAGCACTGGCAATGGTTTAGAGTGCCGTTTTTCAATCATTTTCTACACCAAAGATACTATCAAGTTGAGAGAAAAAGAAAACAAAGCGAGAAAGGGAAAGAGAAAGGGAAACGGAAAGAAAAGAAATGAATATGTAAATAAACAAACCAATAAAAAAAATGAGTTATTTTTTCTTTTATATATTTTTGTAGTACAACTGCACCATCATATGTATAACTTGCTGCTTTATTGTATGCTAATATAATTAGTCTTTGTTGTTTTTTTCAGTGATGTTTTTTTTTCTTTTTTCTCGAGAACCTATTATGCTATTTATGAACATTCAACTTCTTCTCCTAATAAAACGATGTGAAAAAAAATAAGGTTATGATCCATATTACGTCCAATTTCAAAGTAGCACTTAGGGTATGCTTCTTTTTCACTTTTTTTTTCTTATTCATGGATGAATGAAAACTCAATTTTTCTTAATAAATAAAGTTTTTTATTTTTTTTATTTTTTTATTTTTTTTTACAAAGTTTTTGTATGTGTTAATTGTTTCATCATTGTCCTCCCAATAAACATTTTATTCTTTTCAAGTCAAAGACTCTAGACCATATAAACAAGTGCCGTGTCACTTCCGAGTTTTGTACAACGATCGTAGCAGTAAAGACTTTTTTTTTCAGAGCCAGTTTTTTGGACATATTTTTCTGGATGAACAGCAACCACCTTTGAAATCTAAGAATATATGTGTATGGGATATATATATATTATGAGTTGTCCGTTTTCTTACAATTATCTCTGCTATTATTAGCATTGAATTATGCATGGACTTTAATGGTCCTGGGGAACACACTTCAAGCGAAACTGGTTAATGTTGATATTGTTGCTACTGGCCACTACAGACATTACAATGCTGAATGTATGTGAAGTTATCTTGTTTGGTTTGTTCTATATTACGAATAATTTACACGTATAATAACAACAAAGACCAAGATTTTTGGTAGCATTGTTACTAATCGAATAAATGAATCAGAATAGCTTGGAAGTCGTCATTCAAAAATACAAAATGACAATTAGCCAATAAACTGTATCAGTGACACCAGAATAGTGGGAAATGAAACTCTCTGTTAACAATTCTAAAGGTCCAAACCTTATTGTACAAAGTTTTTCTGCGAGAGCCCTTTTTGCATGACTGGATTAATGTTTCTAAAAGCAAATAAATTGAGTTCCCAAGCGAAAAGGTATTTAATTTAAATTGATTTACTCAATGACCCCACGTTATTCTATCATCGATAATCAGTTACATAAACATCTTTGTCTCTTCAGCTCTTTTACAATGAGACATATAGTTATATCAGGCCTTTCGTTAAAGGCATGATCTAAAAGACGAGAATATTTTAGATATATAAAGCTCAATGATATGAGGTACAGCATCATGCAAATAAACAAAGACTGAAGTGTATCAAGTCGTTTGATTTAAATAAAGTCATAAAAGAAGATAAGGGTCTGCTGTTTAGAAGAATCGATCATGATCTTTATACTCGCTTGCTTGCTGAGTCTGAGCTTGTAATACACACTTTAACTTTAAAGGTAGAATAAACTTCCGAAAGATCAAGTTTTCTGAGTGTTTATTATTGACATGTTTTTTTGCTTGTATATAGCAGATCATTAGATCAGAAAAAAAAAAGGGGGTATAATATGAAATGAATTTTTAACTGTTACTACTAATTGGAAAGAAGCTTTGTTCAGTGGGTGAAGATGGTGTACTTGTATAGAAGCAATATTTGTTCAAGAGATCTAAATAATAGTTGGAATTTACATCGATAAGTGTACAAAGGTCGGTCATTGGAAAGGTGGGTGGATGTGTGGGTGATAATGAAGGGCTAGGTGGTGGCGATGGTCGCTTTGTATCCGAGTAGCATGGTCCTCCTACTTTAATCGCGATGGCATTCTCCTGCTCCTCTTGCGGTGAAGACAGCATAGTTGACTGCTGGATGAAATAATCGGATGCATTTACCGTTGGTTCTTCTATTTTGGGTGGTTTGCTGGAATGTAAGTTACAAGCTTTTTTGGCTAGGGAGAGCGAATGACTGAAATCGTAACGTGTGCCGAGCCAAGGTTGACGTTTGCTAAGATGGAGTGGTCGGGCATGCTTGTAACCCTTGAGTGCATTTGTAAATGAGCTGTCTTTTTCTGAAACATCCTCATGCTGTCTATAGTACATTTCCTCTTGATCATCCCCATCCTCATCCTCCTGCTCATTATCAATTCTATTCTCTCCATCATGTTGCACATTTTCCTCATCGTCTTCCCAGGGATCATTTAAGGGATCTGAAATGACACGAATGAGGTAGTTTACTCCATTATTGTTGTCCATATAATCTCTGGTATCTGCCGTCATTTGCACAGAGAACTCTATTTTACCACGCATCTCCCCACGGTCAGCCAGCTGCCCATGCCCGAAACGTATAGCGAATTCATAAATATCATACAAGGGGTTCTTTGGGTTGGGGCCAAAAAAGATGGCATCGACATCGTTTACCGTATTCCAGCTGTTGAAGGTGTAGCGTATACTCACAGATTTATCCAATGCCAGATTCCGTACCAATATTTTACCTTTGATTGATTTATTATCCCTTGAGACGGCAAACGATTTCTTGTCCAACATGATTGTGTTTGTTTTCTCCTCTTGTTTAGAATAACGTGGCCAATGCGGGCATATGATGCGAAACGTAGGATTTTGTAATCGTTTATCGTGCGCCGATTTTAATACTTTTGGTATTTGTGTTTTGGTAAATAAGCACACGCTTTCTAGTGAGTACGGATCAAAGTGCACAGACTTTTTCTTCTTTCCATCAAAAATGGTCTGAATAGTCATGGTATCAGCTGACGGGTCTCTGTGCTGGTCATTCTCTGATAAAATTTGCTGCTTTTCCTGCTCGTTTGCAGCTGCAACATTTGATATCATACCTTTTGAGTGGCATTCAAACTTTTTAATAAACCGTCTGGGTGCTGGTTCTGGTACGGGCGCTTGTGTTGGTGTTAATCCCTTCTTTTCCTGTTCCTCTTGTGTTTTCTGCTCTTGTTTTAGACTGGTAAACCTTGCCTTTTTACCAAAAACGCTAAACCTCGGTTGTAACACAGCAGGGGTTGCTGCTTCCTGTAGTTGTGGGGGCGTGCTTTCTACTTGGGTTGATTCATTCGATATATCTTTTAACGAAGTAAACGAGTGTCCCCATTTTTTCTGGTAACGAGGAAACGTGGTAAATGACATAACAGTGAACAATAAAGTGAAACAATAATACAAAAAAGAAAGAAAAAAGGAAAGAAAGCGGAAAATACCAGAATGAAAGAAACAATTGTATTTTATTCGCATATTTTATTTTCCCCGCTATATTTGAAAATCAAGATGCTTTTTTGTTTTTTTTTGTCACCCAGAATATTAAAATGCAACTGATTTTGTCATACAGTACCACTCAATCAATGATCGGTAAACTTAATCCAGAAAATGTTGGGGTTTCTCGAGACACACCATCTCTCTGTTTACCATACATACCCCCATATACAGCTGAATCGACAGGTTAGGTTGACGTATTGTCTTTTTCAAAAAAATGAGAAAAAATTACAAATTAATGAGAAAAGATTTTCAAATTGTTGAGAAAAAGGAGAATAATTATTGAGAAAAGGTTGATGAGAAAAAAAAGGGGGTTTAAGATAGGTGAAGAGATTGGTATTAACTCAAGGCATGATACTAAAATAATGGAATATAGTATGTCTGGGGAGCCAGAACCTACACCCTCAGGTTCATCAACATTGAAAGCAGAAAAATTTGTTTTGGGTCTCA
>VCJJ01001982.1:3076-16124 GCA_024139415.1 Backusella tarrabulga
CAGCATCTTACACTTAGGAAATAAAATAAACATGAGTCAATCAACTCGAAGAAACAGTGATTGGAAGAGTGAGTTTTACAAGAATGGAATGCCCAAGGAAGTGATTGTGATTGAGGACACACCTCCTCCAAGCAGCAGTGGCACTCGTCATCTGAACACGTCGTCGTCGTCAGGCTACCAAGTAGAGGCTGCTTATTTGCTAGGTCCCCCAGCGTCCTCCACTCGCTCAAAACGCTTAATAAAGGACTCGCCAAAGCCAGCACCGCAAGCAGAGCCACATGTCAAGAGGAGAAAGAAAGAAGTGCCCACAGCGCAAAGTAAGCCTAGTTTATACAGCATATCAATATATTTATTAGTGTTTTTTTTAGATTCAAGTGGCGTTAGAAGACCTATTCCCCAAACACCTTCTGCCATTCCTGTAAGTCTTACCTTTTATATAAATGTATATCATTCACCCATTGACATTATTAAATAGAAGTCTTGTGATGATAAAGATGGCCATTATATTATCAAACCAAACGAATCACTCACAGCTCGCTGTAAGTATAAAGTGACATAAAATGTGTGTGTGTGTGTTACTAACGCACCAAAATAGATAAAATGATGAGATTACTGGGCCAAGGCACCTTTGGCAAGGTAGTTGAATGCTATGATAGAGTGAAGCGTACATATTGCGCAATCAAAATCATTAGAGCCATCCCCAAATACAGAGATGCAAGCAAGATTGAAATTCGAGTGCTGAACTGTCTAAAGGAGCACGATCCAATCAATTTAAAGTAAGCACTTTTACTGATTTATTTGATATGTGTACTAACCATCCTAAAAGTAAATGCATTCACCTAATAGAATGGTTTGACTTTCAAAATCATATCTGTATGGTCTTTGAACTGCTTGGCCAGTCTGTCTTTGATTTCCTTAAATCAAACGAGTTCCGTCCATTCCCTGTACATCATATCCAGCAATTTGCTAAACAATTACTCACAAGTGTTGCATGTAAGTCTAATTTTTTGGTATGTTTTTATATTATATCGTTCATCCTTAATTGATCGTCTGTTTCATTTAATCTAATCAATATTTTAGTTTTACATGAACTAAAACTTATACATACTGATTTGAAGCCTGAGAATATATTACTTGTTGATAGTACAAGTCTTGAGTCACAGCAATGTGGAAACGTATGCTTAATAACACACACACAATCATCATCACCATCATCATATTAATCCTTTTCATGAATAGATTTGTGGTGTTCACGCAAAATCCAAAATATTACAAAGTACAGATATTCGACTCATTGACTTTGGATCAGCCACATTCGAGCAAGATTACCATTCATCTGTCGTGGCCACCCGACATTATAGGGCCCCAGAGATTATATTGGGTTTAGGCTGGTCCTATCCGTGTGATATATGGTCAATAGGTTGTATCTTGGTAGAGTTTATGACAGGGGATGCATTGTTCCAAACGCATGATAATGTGGAGCATTTGGCAATGATGGAAGTAGTGCTAGGGAAAATACCACCAAAGTTAATAAAGTCTGCAAAGTAAGTCTATTGATAACAAAAACAAGAAGGTGATTATTCAATTCATTCCCGTAATGTAGTCGCGACGCTCAAAAGTTCTTTAAAGACGATCAATTAAAGTATCCTGATGTACATACAACAAAACAAAGCAAAAAATATGTGCGCGCACTTAAACCACTCAAGGTAATGAAGAAATGGAATGGATTCGACCCATCAAACTCACCTTATTATATAGAACATCATTGTTCCTGATACGCATCCAAAAACAGAATTACTCAATCTGTTGAGCAAAATGTTGGTATATGATCCCGCACACAGAATAACTGCAAGAGAAGCGTTAAGGCATCCCTTCTTTATGATTCCATTCGATAAATATGGCTATGAATTAGAAGATGTTTAGATTCTTAAATAATAACATATTCCCCCCTCTCACTCGCACCTTCTCTTTATGTTGTCTCACTCTAATGGTTAAATCCTTTTGTAATTCATTCATTTACTTTTTTTTTTTTTTCATTTCTTTTACAACTTTTCTTTCCTCTTTTTTCTTTGGTATTGTCACGTAGTCTTTTGCTAATTACATTTATACGCAATCGTCTGTATCTGTATAAATAGCGATACATATGCATCATATTCATTGCATGAACCAACAAAAATAATAGCTTTATGTTAAATCAAGCAACCTGTTGTTTTTATTATTATTATTATTATTATTATTATTATTATTAAAATAATACTACTAATTTTTTATACATTTAAAGCAAATAAAAAGAGAGAAGAACACCTATTTTAGTCAAGATCCAGTTCTCCCAGCTGATGTGTCAATTGTAGATTTCTACTATACAAATGTAACGTCTCCTGTTCCATGATGACGGCCCTCTCCTCCAATAGTGTCATGCTCTCCACTAGCTCTGATACTTTGTCTCGACCTTGTTTGATCTCTTTATCCTTTCGTTGCATTTCTCCGTAGTGCGCATCCAACTGACGTTGTGCATCCTCGAGTTCCAGCTCGAGATCGGCAATCTGATACGAGAGGGCCCGTGTCTCCCGTGTCAGATTCAACTGGAGCGCATCATTTTCTTTCTGGGAGCGTAACGTCAGCTGGTGCTGGAACTCTTTCTCGCGTGCCTGGATCTCGCAATCGATACGTTTCTCTTTGTTTTGGGCAACGTGTTGGATCTCGCGTTCCTTGCGCTCAAGGAGGAGGTTAAGCTTGGCCACTTGACCGTCTCGTTCTGCCACAGTGCGACGCAAGGCGACCTCCAAATCGGTGTTCTCTTGGTGCACCACCTTAATTTCCTCTTTCTTGTTATTTTCGGAAGTTTTTTGACACTGTAGCTGATCCACTTTTTTAAGCAAGCCCATCTTTTCAAAGCTAAGCACGGCCATTTCTGACTCATGTTTTGATGTCAAGCGAGCCATATCTCTCTTCAATGCATACATGCTGTCTGCCAGCTGCCTATTTTCATGTCTCAACTTGTCGATATAGATCACATTCTCCTGATGAGTCTGCTCTAGTTCCTGGACCTGTCTTTGATAAACATCCAGCTGGCTCTGCATTGCACCCATGGATTGAGACGAACTTGCGCTTGAGATGGTGTGCATGTCCCGTTCAAGTGTGTCAGCCTTTCGTGCATACATATCACGGTCCTGTTTGAGTTGCTCCACTTCATCCAGCATGGCCTCCATCTCGTGCCGTAGGGTATCGAGTAACTGCTCCAATTCTGTTTTTTCCTCGCTCAGTGTGGTATTCTTTTCCGTCAGTTGATCCAAGTTTTTGGAGAGTTTTGGAATAACGCCAGCTTGCTTTTTAAGGGCGGAATTGGTTGCACCAAGATGCTGCAATGCCCGGATCAATCGTTCATTTCTTAAATCCTTCTCTTCCACGTTGTTGAATGCTTGTTTTGGTTCTTGGATTTGTATGCATTTGAGGAGGTTTGATGGTTCAGGAATTAAATTTTGACTACCTAAATAAAAGGAGGGGAAAAAAATCAACACCAAACTTTAAAAAAAAAAAAAAAAAGTTAAAATTTTGTATACCTTGATTTGATTTTTCATGATAAACAAGTTCTCTCGACTGATTTAACTGATCATCTTCCTCATTTGTTGTATCATTAGGCGAAAATTTTGCATTCAGAAAGTGATCAATCTGCTGAGACATGCTTTTGAAAACGGACTGATAATCCTCTGCTGTTTTCCCCCCTAAATTCTTAGATCTTCCCTCATCCTCGATTCCCTTTTGTTCTTGAAGGATGACATTTTCTAAATACTCAATTCGCTCGTAAGCAGCCTTGATCGAAGTGGGTCGACGATGATTACCTAGTTTTGGTGAACTGGCTGAAGATGAAAAGGAAGAGAAGGAAGATCTTCGTGAATCAAAGGAGCCATGCGATATGGGTGAGCTTATATCATCGGGTTCTAATCCATCTTGAGTATCTATGTTTGGTGTGTAAAAGACATCTTTGATATATCGCTTAGGTGAACCAAATGGGGTATGGATCATCATGTTTGAATTTAAATGAGATATATTTTTAGAGAAAAGAGGAAAATGTTGTAATGATATGAAAAAGAAAAAGGAAGAGAGAAGATAAAAAAAAAATCTTTTCTGACAAAAAAGATGTCATTTCTGATTGACATCAACTTTTTTTGCTAAGAAGCACATGAACACTTTATGCAGGTAATATAAATGTTTATAAAATATTATTTATTTATATGATTATTTTTCCCTCTTTTTTTGTTTTTGTTTTAATAATTAATTGATGTGTAAGAAAAGGAAATCGGAAAAGCAACCAACTCAGTCTTGTTTCAATGACCTTATGTTGTTGTTGTCATCTTTTGAAATATTGACATTTTCCAGATGATCGCCATTTTTAGATGTAGTTTGACATGTCATCCTTTCTCACTTTAAGAAATCGTAAGATGTCATTTATTTGTGTAGATTTCTAGTTGAACTGATAGAAAACGAAGTACATGATGGTTTATAATGGCATATATTTGCACAAAAATTAAAATACTCAAACCATTTCGAATGTCTGATGGAAAAGGGCGATCTGAGCTTATACCTTCTGTTTGGTCTCATTTTTTTACTCCACAAAATGAAGATCATACAGCCATGAGTCTTGATATATATTTTTTTTTTGCTAAATCTCAAGAAGTCTTTTGGCATTTTGATTCATTAAATAAAATTTATTGGCTCTGGTTATTTTTTTTTCACCATAGATCTGCAAGTCCATTTCCAATGGTCTTTTTCCCCTTTCCACACAGAAAGTAGATCAATCCATCTGCAGATCTATTTCCAAAAAAATATATGCGTTTGTGTCACACTAAAAAAGAGGCTGAAATGGAATTCTATACTTCGTCGATTTCAAGACAATTCATACTAATGGTGTAGCTATGATCCATTTCATTTGATTTTATTGATCAAGGCATTGATAAAAAAGGGGAGTACAATTGGAGAATATTCGAGCAAAGAAAAGTAGGCGATAAAGTAATAAGCAGTCCAAAAGAATGCGACTTTGTCATTTGTTGGTAAGGAGGCTGTGGATTTGAATTTGTCAGCTGGTCTTAAATTGATTTATTAAGAAAATTGGTAAGCCTTGACAAAGCATCATAAACTGGGTTTAAAACATTTAATTAGTATATAAAAGCCCTTATTTTTTTTACACTCAATTGTTTTCATTATTTTATTTTAAACAAATATTACTACTTACAATATGTCTACTGCAAACGTTATGAGAGTTGCCAGAAAGATTACAAAGGCTGTTCTTTCAAGAGAGCAAATGGATGGTGTAGGAGCAAAAGGTAACAATACAACCATTACTCTTTTTCTTTTCTTTTTATTTAACCTACCTTTTTTTTAGTTTATCGATCCATTGGTACTCATGCTCTTCGCAACTTGGATCCCTTCCTCATGTTGGATGAATTCGATGTCCGTGCACCTGGAGGCTTCCCCGATCACCCTCATCGTGGTTTCGAAACCGTCACCTACATGTTGGAAGGTGAATTCCTTCACGAAGACTTCAAGGGTCACAAGGGCCACTTGGGTCCAGGTGATCTTCAATGGATGTCTGCTGCAAAGGGTATCGTTCATGCCGAAATTCCTGCCAATGGCAACCGTGCCCATGGTCTCCAACTCTGGGTCAACCTTGCCAAGAAGGACAAGTACTCTGAACCTAATTACCAGGAATTCCCCGCCGAGAAGGTCGTTGAAGTCGTCCCTGAGGAAGGTATCAATATCAAGGTCATTGCTGGAGAATCTTATGGTACCAAGAGTCCCGTCATGACACGCACCCCCACCATGTTTATCGATGTAAAGTTGAAGAAGGGTAAGACCATGGAGCAGGTGATCCCAAAGGGTTTCAATGGTTTCATCTACACCATTGAAGGTACTGCTTTGTTTGGTGGTGATAGGCACAAGGCCGAAGCCCACCATACTCTGGTGTTGAGCGAGAATGGAGGTACTTTTATTCCTGTTGAATCTCTCTCTGATGATTGTCATTTCGTTGTTATTGCTGGTGAGCCTATTGGAGAACCTGTTGTACAACACGGCCCCTTTGTTTTGAACACTACTCAAGAAATTTATCAGGCATTTGCTGATTATCAGCATGGTAGAAATGGATTTGAAGGTGCTCCTGAATGGACCTCCTCCATCAGAGATAAATGGATGTAAATGAAAAGAAAAATCATAATGATACCTATTCCAATTTTTATAAGTGCAAGGTTTCAGTCATGTCTCTTTTCATGTATACTTGCATCTTTATTATTTTTTTGTTAAACTCTTTTGTATATTTTTTATATATTTATATCTTTACACCTTTTATTAATAAACTTTACACATCTTGAACATATAAAGTTGGCCAATCAAATCCTTTGTTATTTAAAAAAATCCGAGGATTCATTTGTGTTTGTGTACTTTTGTGCCCAGCTTTGGGATTTGTCAATATGCATGATGATTTAAAATCATTCTGCTACTTTTTAAATGTTATAAAGAGTAAGATATAGCTGATCCCACTTGATTAGAAGTTTGCTTTGAAGCATACACCATTGAGGGTTAGTAATTATGGATTTACACATTATTTTGATTGGGCCAGATATGTGTGGTGAAATAGAGGTATATAATTCTTATTCTCAGAAAAATAAAAAAGGCTACACAAATCCATACTGTGTGTCTATTTATGAAGGAAGTAATTACCACAATCAAAAAGCTCAAGACACCCATTTTACTACTTTTTAGTTTGCATTTTTAAACCACAAAATTTTCTGTTATTTTAACAGATCCCACTTTCTCTTTCTGCCAAATTCGATCCAACATATCCACTGTATACTTCACTTTCTGAAGCATTCCCCTCCCTAATTCTTGATTTGTATATATTTTTTATTTTACTTATTCACGCGTCATATACAAAAACGAAGATTACCGTTTTTTTTTTTTAATATCTAATAACATATTTATCTATAAGGTCTTGTCAAAGATGGCACCAAGAGAAGCCCAAACAGCCTTGGGAGACTGAGAAGCATCAACACCATACCAAATACCCTTCTTTTTATAATAATCAACAACAGGAACAGTCTGTTTGTGGAAAGCATCCAAGCGCTTCTTCAATGATTCAACATTGTCATCAGAGCGTTGCATAAGAGGCTCACCGGTAACATCATCGGTCATTTCCTTCTTTGGAGGATTGAATTCCTTGTGGTAGGTTCTGCCAGAGGCGGCGTGGATCAAACGACCGGTGATACGGGAAACCAAAAGGTTATCATCAATCTCCAATTCAATAACAGAGTTCAAAGGTGTCTTCTTGGCCTCAAGCATCTCATCCAACTTTTCGGCTTGCACAACAGTACGAGGGAAACCATCAAGAATGAAACTGTAACACGTTATTAGTATGCGCAATTCTCTCTCTCTTCCAGTATACCCAGCACTTACCCATTCTTGCACTCGGGGTTTTGATCCAAATTATCCTTGATCAAGCCAACAACAATTTCATCAGAAACAAGGCCTCCCTCGTCCATGATCTTCTTGGCCTTGACACCCAAATCGGTCTTGGCAGTAACGGCAGCTCTGAGCATATCACCGGTAGCCAAGTGGCAAGCACAAAACTTTTCCTTGATAGCAGGAGCCTGGGTGCCCTTTCCGGCACCGGGAGGGCCCATAATAACCATGCGGAGGTTCTGCTTGGGGAGGCCTTCATTGACCTTCTTTTCAAGAGTTTCAAAACGCTCATGAAGAGACTGAATATTCTTCTTGATTTCGTCCAAAACTGCTGAATGCTTGTCTGCCATTTTTTGTTTTTGTTGTGTTTAGCGGAAAAACAAAAAGGATAAACAATTTTGAAATTTACTCTTTATATTTTATTTTTGTTTTTGCAGGGGGTTCTGACCACTTAAATAGTGTCTTTTGAGCCAATGTTGCATTTGATACCAACATGAATGTTATGAACTATTCTCTTTTGTACAAAACCCGGTAGCGTGAATCAGACGGTTACTTTCTTGATTTTCACTCCATTTTATTACTATCAAATGTGCACTTTTTTATATGAATTTAGGTTTTAAACTTGTGATTTTGAATTTAGATTGTTGTCCCGCGTTGATAATTGGTTGTAAATTGGTCAGTCAATTGACATGCAGCAAAATCAAGGATTTGTTAAATTGCAATATACAGCTATATAGTGCGACCGTTATACAATGGAAATCAGCATCTGGAGCAAGATTATAACGCCCGATATAAACAAATACATAAGCATACAAACAATTATGTATTTATATTTTTTATAAACAAATAAACATGGAAAAAATATCCTCTTTCCTCCCTTCTCTCTTTCTCCCTCTTTTTTTTTTACGCATAAAACACGCTATCACTACTATGACTAAAGCCACTATCTGGACATGTCACTGTGGAGAAGCATTTGAAAAAGCCAGTTTTTTATCCAATCATACAGACACCACCCACGTAACAAAGGTTGTCATTAATATGCCAGGTAAAAAGACACGCGGAAAAAAAGTCATTGTTGATAATTAATATTCAAAAGTATTGTCTAAATCCAATCAAAATGTTTTTACTGGTCAAATTGATGGCAAATTCCATTATATTGTCTGCCAAAGTGTCTTCCTATCAGCAAGTAAATTCAAGAAGCATCTATCAAAACAATGCTTGAATGAAGGTCTTTTATATTATTATTTTTATTATTATTCTCATTATTAATCATCAAGTTATATCAAAAAGAAAAACATATGTGTTCACGCTGTAAATTATGCTTTGATACTCAGCTAAAACTAAAAACACACCTTACCAGGGAGCATGGATTTGACACAATGGTATTATCGGCTCCAATAGGTATTTATAATGCTTGATTTGAAAAAAAAAAAGAGGAACACGGCTTATCTCTGGTATACAACATTTAAAAGGCATCAAAGAGAGCATCAAGCTTACAAACAAAAGCAATAATAAATTCGAGTGTCCGTTTTGTCCCAATGAATATGACACGTTGCCAAAGTTGACTCAGCATGTACAGCACAGATGTGATGTGGTAAAAGGTAATCCGTTTTGTTAATCCAAGCTATTGATCAAATGACTTCGATCTAATCATCGTAACATAGAGTCGAATAATAAGTCTGATATTCAGTGTGAAAAGTGTGACGAGAAATTTACTAGCCGAAAGAAATTAGCACATCATACTTATAACAGGCATTTGGAGACGGTAAAAGTGAATACTGGTATGCAATCAAAATTTAAAAGACGTGAAGTCAGCTATCCTTCTTTTATTTTATTTGTTATATCATGTGTTTTAAAAGTACAAATTCATAGAGATGAAAACGACAAGTTGACGTGCCCTTTGTGTAAAGTTTTCACTTCCCCAACTATACAGACATTGGTTTCTCATATACAAAGTAAATGTGTATCATCGGACTAAGGTAAGACCAAAAAGAGTATCGAGAGAGGTGATTTTATATAACCGCTCTCTATAGATGAATACCGTTACAAGTGTAGTAACAAATATAAGCTTAAAAGCAGTCTGTACAAGCATAAATACAACTTCCATTCGCCTGCCATCGTGCTGAAATATCAGTCATCGGTTTCAGGTAAATCTCGAGTGTGAATTAATGCGCGTCTCTTTTTTACTCAGGTTTAACTACATAGGAAAATGGAAGAGTATATCAAAAGATAGAACTCCTACAAACGAATTGCATTGTCCATCTTGCGGAGTTGGATATAAATCTGTTACGCAATTAACTGACCACATCTCAAACAAATGCACTACCATACGAGGTAACACTTCTTCAATCATATACCGGTTTAATTATTAATCCGCACCAATAGATTCAAACAATGCTATTTTTAAGTTTGTATCTTCTTGTATCATAATGGAGAAAACGATAGACCTTGACATGGATAAAGAGAATTATATAGTGATTGAGGATGACTGATGATAAAGCAAAAATGAGCAAAGCAAATGTCATTGAAAAAAAAAACATGTTGTATCGATTTGACGTTCTATTTCAATGAAAAGGACCACATGAGTGTATACTCGGATTAATGTCAAATATAACTATGTAATAATAAAAGATTTATGTATCTCATGCTTTATATTTGCCACAACCATTGAATTTATATGGATAATATTTACGCTTTCCAAAAAGTACTGATGTATTTACTTCGTCAATTATGCACACTTGGGTATACCACAAAAATGATAATCACCTTATTTCCCTTTTTTTATTTTTTTTAAAAAAAACTAAAACGCGATCGCTTTCGCAAAGTTTAAATCTCTCAATCACGAACTTGTATTACTTTTCCTGGACATCCTGTCCTTCTATTCAAACATTTTACTCGGATTTAATTACAAATATGTAAGATTGCAAAGCAAAAAAGAAGCATTTTAGTATAACTCCGGACGCCTCAACAAAAGATAAAGTAAATTCACTGGAGAATTCGCTTCATACACAATACAAAAATGCACGTATATATACAGTAATAACCAGAAAAAATACCTCTATTTAAATCTTTAGTTTGCCTACAAGTTCTTCCTATTCAATGTATAAAAGCCAAGGAATCTAACACGATGAGAACAATGTGACGTACATGAAGAGGCGTTGAGGTTGTTTGTTTTATTTTTAAGTGGCGAATCGGGGATCAGCATAGTTTTTTTGTTGGAGAGGACTCGCTCAGCACAACAAAAACAAAAAAGAATATTCCCAGGATACCAAGTAGGTCTTTGCACCCTAAACTAATAACTTAGAAGTAAATACTACATCATTTTTTTAAATCGAAAGACTTAGGTAAAAGACTGAGGTAATTATTGAACAATGTAATTTATTTTATTTATAACAAGTTATTACATTAAGTTTGAGATATGATAGAGGATGATTAAATGTGAAGAGGGGATATCTCATTTTTCAGAGATAAAAGAAAGATGGAAAAAATTAATCTTGTCTGAATTCGATAACCATGTGAACTTTACCATGACTAGTAAGACCCATAAAATGAGGAAGCTTGGCCCAAGTGTCAATTGTCTCGCCTTGGAACGCAGGTCTGACATCTACCTCGCCCTCACCAATCTTATCATTGTTAATGCGATCATTATCATAGACCTTGAAGTAAAGTTTGTGATCTCTGGAGCCCTCCTCAACACTGAAGGTGAACTGCTGGTTCCAGACGGGGTTATTGTTATCTTCACCAACGCTTGATTTTTGCTTGAAGTCTTTGTCCATCCAAAGTTCGACGAAGGCGTCGTTACCATTAAAGTCTTCTCTTTTGAGCTCAGAGGCTTCGATGAGGTTTACAACAAGAGTACCACGGGGAGCTTTATCGAACATTTTTTTTTGTGTAATAAGTAAAAAGAGTAATGAAAATAAGGGAAGGTAATCAATCTGTCCTTTTATACCTTTTTTTTGTTGAGTTTCTCTCGTTATTTTTTTTATGCATTTTACTCAAAAACCTCTACTAAATTTAGAAAGGCCGCATTATGTTGGTTTTTAATACCTTTTAACTATTGGCTATTCCCTAATAGTGACGTTCGAGACGAGTACGTACGTGTATTTTTTCCTTTTATTCACCGAATGTTTTCTTTATTTACACCATGTATTTAAAAATAAAATAATCATGCTGCTTCTGAATGAGGTTTAAGCCAGGTTGATGTAAAATAAAAAGCACGCTATATTAAATTAGGAGTAGGTGTATACAGTCCCGTAATAGCATCATTGTTATATAACTTGTTGACATATATGCTTTTTTTTTCAAAAAAAGGATAGCATCTACAGAAAGAAGAGATTCAATGCATGACAATTCATCAACAAAAAAGCCTTTTGATAAATAGCACACGTAATGAGAGATGATTTGAATGTAGACCGATCTTTCTCTAAGCATGATGTAACTCAGGAATTGATGGATTTATGACCTTATATATCATAAACATTACTACACATCTTTTTTTTCGATCGCTTCACATTACAGGACATCGTCATGGCTACCTCATTAACGTACTGTTCTATCTTGGCTATCATGGTTTCTCGTATATGTCATACAGACTTAAACTGAATTTGAAAAGTCAATCACTTTTGAGTAAAAAAAAAACCTTAAATTGCTTGGCTTATCCCCCAATTGATCGAAATCAGGATGAAACGTCAACACCAAAGTTGTCCTCACAGTCACATCAACCAAAGAAAAAACTTACCATTTAGCCCGTGGTGGCTGCATTTGAATTTATAGAGGATTCGCTCTATTTTTATTATTTCTGTTGGGCCCATTCCGTAAACAAACTGTCCCCATCCCAGAAAGTTTAGACAAATTGGTTTTACCATACTTCATATCACTAAGAGAAATATTTTTCTTTTTGCCATACAATGCAAATGCAACTTCCATTTTTAGTGTAGTTAACATTGACGGCGAGAGGCCATGAGGATAAGTACGTGCGTTTACGTTTCATTAAAGTCGTGTTGCTTTGACGCTTATTAAATAGGTCGTTTGGAAAAATAACAAACAAACATTTTTTTTTCAAATCTGTGTTCGAAAAAGTAGTTTGTCCAGACACTTACGCTTTAGTAAGGTCCCCGAACTGCCTTTTTATTAATTCATAGAAAAAAAAAGAACAAAAAAAAAGTTCTAAACCTTGGATCGCTCACTAATTTAATAAGTTAATTAATTCAAATAGATAAGCTAATATGTTTTATGAAGGGCTGAAATATTTATCTCAAAATTTAACGATAAGTATCAACAAGCTGACAGCATTAAAATTTATCTTTATCACAAGTTAAGGTTAGGATGTGCTTCTATGTTTATTGAATGGAGCCCGCTTGAACCTTTTTTTCTTATTATAGCATTTAGAAAGTTTTAATATAAATGGAATATTGAAATCTCTTGGTAAAATGAATTGTCTAGAAATAGATTCTACACATATTAAGAACTAAAAAAAAACTTTGGAAACCGTAAGATGATATGTATCTTTCCACACCAATATGTGTAAAGCTGCTTTTTTCAATCCGCCATTTTCCCTTTTTCTTTATTAAGAAGATATCCGAAAACACAGGGGGGGGGG